>BSBK01011701.1:0-124286 GCA_027943335.1 Chamaecyparis obtusa
ATATATATATATATATATATATATATATATATATATATTAATTGTTAATGGTATATATTTTTACTATAGAAATACAAATATATATATATATATATATATATATATATATATATATATATATATATATATATATATATATATATATATATATATATATATATATATATATATATATATATATATATATATATATATATTATATATATATATATATATATTTGTGATTTCATAGTAAAAATAGATTACCATTAACAATTAATATATAATGTGTACCCTAGAACTCTTGCATGGAAAAATGCAATATGAAGGAAGCCTATAATGCCCCTCCAACCCTATCAAGTCTTGGTTATGTTCACTTGAAATTAGGAAGGACTATATGTGAGAATGATGCTTCTTGAGATGGTTTCTTAAACTGAACCTTTTCCAACTCACCATAACTTCATATTTTAATTTGAGGAATAATAATATTGCATAGGTATGTTACTATACATCTTCTTGTGTGTCAATGATAGTTTAGGACCATAATGATAAAAGGATCACTTGATAGACTTGTAGGCTTCTTTGTGAAATGCTCATGTTTACCTTAGGTTAATTGATTTTAATCACTTAAGGGTTAGATCTGTTATCTTCTCTAATAATGTCACTTGGGATTAGAGATGATTAATGTATTTAGGGTTATATGATTTGTTTATCTTGTTTTGATAATGAGACATTTTGAGTACATACTTGATGGTTAAATGGGTTTGTGAAAGTTAATAGATGGTTTACATTTACATGAATATGTTATTATGCATTCCTGTTATACAATATGGAAAAGAGGTTATTCTGGTACTAACCACACTAATCCAATTATGCTTTGTTGATGTCATTGTCTGATGTGAGTGTAGGATGAGGGGAGGCAATCATAGTTACTCCCTACCAAAGGTCCACATGATGTCGCACTCTCCCTCCTTGTTTGTCATTGTCTATTTATATATATATATATATGTATATATGCATGTTGGTTGGTGTTGTAGGATGCAGGTACCCAGGCATCGACTCCACCTGGCTGCTTAGGTCTGAGCGTGCCTTAAAAATCCTTGAACTATTGTTGTGTGGAGGTATTACCAAGATTACTCTCAAGGTTACCATGGACTTAGATTTTTGCTTAGGAGATTACCCTAGTGGGGAAGTTGAATGCAGTATGTGATGTGGTCTTGTGATTTGATGTGGTTATGAGCTTAATGATGTGGTTAGAATTATCCCTATTAATACATGTATATGTGTTTATTTTATGAGTTATATTGATTGTATGTTATATAGGTATGTGCATATGTGGGTGCACACACATATACCCATGCTTATATAAATAATAATATTTGTATGGATTTATCGATTGTTTTAGTGGTATGTTATTTAAAGTGAATTCAATGAAGTGTATTAAATAAATGTATTAAAAAGAGAAAATAATATTAATAATAGTAATAATAAAAATAAATGCTCTTTGTAGTAAAACTAGCTATCTAGGAGGGAGTTGAACTGGAGACCTCCTAGAAGTTAGGCTAGTTGGTTTCCATGTGTGCTAAGTGGTTTTCTTGAAAGTTACTTGTTGGATGTTCTTGTTATGTTTTCCTTCGTAGAATTTTTAATTAAATTCATTAAAACTTTGTTAAGTGCTTACAGGAAAATTATTTGGTTGTTCCTCCAACCAACTATGGAAGTTGGAGAAGTTGCTTCCCGTAAAGTAACTCCTTCAACCACATAGTTGGAGGATAAATATTTGAAGATCTTTGTGTGCAGGAGGATAATTTTGGATGATTGGATTTCTTTTGAGTGGTCTGAAATTGATTACTCCAAAAAAGTTTGGTGAATATTTATGTGAGGATGAGAGTCTCTGGTTGGTGAAGTCATTTGTGTGAGGATTGTTTGGAGTTGATTGCTAGAGGAATATTTTAGGAGAATATCTGCTCAAAGCTGGAAATTTTGCAGAGAGTCTCTAACCAAGGGAAGACGATTCTTCGCAGGACCCTAGGTAGGGTCTAAACTGGGATGAATCTTCATTCTTCCCATGTGCATGATTATGTATATGTATGATATGTTACTCGTTGAGAATATGATTGTTTACTTTGTTTGAAAATGAGAACTATATATATGTTTTGTTTTTCTGTGTATTTGAAATATGTTTCCAGGAAGTGATTTTTTATGAATGTTTGTACATTCTCTATGGTGAAATCTTCTTGGGAGGGTAGAAGTGGTTTTGTGCATGTAGGATAGTGTTTTAGACTGTTATTGAATGTATTATGAATGCTTCCAGAATTTAGAACTGTTATTTCAACCCTACTGGTTCATAACTGATTTGCACCACCTTTCTTTGTCTAGGTCTAGAATAGATTTTTTAGATAGATAGGGTGGATTGATGGGCTGTTTCTAAGGGGAAACTGGGAGATCTCAAATGGGTCGTGCTTAGATTAGACAACCATAGTTCCTATAAAGCCTAGTTTTGCCCGCAAGTCAAAGTTGACAGTCATTTTTCTACAGTTCCTGTCGGTTTAGTGTTAACCAAGCAGGTCAGTATAGTGTCAACTGACCAAACCAGTATCTACCGATCAAAACAGTATTCACCGAGCAGAACTATGTTGACCGACCAATGCAGTGTTAATCGACCAGTCCTGTGATAACCGACCAATGCAGTATTAACTGACCAATCCAGTATGAACTGACAGAGCCAGTGTAAACCGAAGAAAACATGATTCAAGCTTTATACAAGTATAACTTAAAGTATAAGAATTAAAGTACGTAAATGTATACTTTAAGTTATACTTGTATAAAGGGTTCAGGTACCTTCTGAGATGATTGGGATAGGTTTTAGATTCATGGGAGTTAAGATGCAAATTCTAATTTTGAGTTTTCTTAATAAAAAAAATAAAAAATCAGACTTAGCCAAATTTCAGGCACGTGAGATTTTGCAGAGCATTGTGTTTTGGCATATGAAATTTTGTGTAAACTTTAAAATATGTTCATTGCTTGTTTTGTTGGGATTATATGGTGCATTTAGATGCTTTAATAAGGTTAGGATGCGTTTTAGGGTTCGGGTTGTCCAATGGACTAGGACTACTCTAAGGCCTCCTAAATGTTTCCCCAAATGTTCTTAAACTTTCCTGTTCTTTTCTATGCTTGATTCTTGTTCTTGAAAGTGTTTATGATGTATTTGGGATGTGTGAAGTTTGTTTCACCTATGTACATTTGTTACTTGTTTTGCTGAGGTTATATGATTTACTTATGATGATTTTTCACTTGTCATATACTTGAGTTTGGTTTATGAGGCTTGGACTTGTCTTGGTGGCCTGTGTGCACAAGAGGATTCTATAGAACTATAAATGAGCCTTGGAAAGTTTTGCTTGTGCATGGGAAAGGTTTTATGTTTCTCTTTGAGATGTCTTGTGATAGACATTCTTCCAGTGGTTCCTGTGATGTATATGGCTAAGGTTAGGACTCGCTCTGAGGGCTTGAGTGCACAGGGGAGTTTCCTAAACCTATGAATTAGGACTTGGAAGTGTTATCTTATTTTGTGACTTATGATGGGGTAAGGGAATAGGAACCTTAAGTGAGTGGCTCACCATAGGTGTTGGAACCCTAAAGTGGTTGCTGGAGGATCCTATGGGTGGGTTTGTAAAAAGTGATAACCTTAAAAATTAACTTGGGAAGGGGGGATTCAAAAGATAATGAAAGAAAATAATAATGGCCACACAGACTTGATTGGAGTACTGGGACCAGGGATAACTACCAGGGTGGATCCCTATTCATAAAGGGGGGATCATGGTTACATGGTTGCCAAGGTGGATCCCAATACATAGGTTGTGTGATGACACTCACTTAGGTGGTCTCCTAGAACCTTAACCTCGGTGTTATAATATGATGATATTTTTATGTGCCTTATTCTTTTTATTTTAGTCTTGGTTTTATTGGAATTTGAGACTTAGATTGCCTTAAGGTCTTGAGAGTACCTTGGTTCTATCTCTTAGCACGGGGGGTGGAACTTTACCAGTTTCACATGGTTGGGTGGCAAATCTCTTTCGAGGTATTGTTCATGGTTCGTGTCATGGCTGAGATTCTGAGTTGTTTAGTGGTGAAGATTATGTTCTCGTATCATGTATCTCTATCTTTTGTTATCAAGATGTAAAGATGTATTATTAGCCCTTGGGCAACTTGATGTAATTATCTTTCTATATGCCTTCGAGCAATGTGTAGTAACTATAATTATGTTTGTAAAAGGAAATTGTTAGGAATAAGTTATGTATATGTGAAGGGTAGAATTGTGAATCTAAATAAGGGATTGAATATGGTTAAATCAATGAGTAATTTCTTACCTTATATCTCTTGTGAGTTTTAAATGAAATTGAAAGTAATGGTTCTATGCAAACCTTTGTAATGAAAGTACTTATGGATGTAAACTTCTTTAGAAGGAAACTTGTTTTGGTATTTGGTTAGTGAAAAGATATGCTAAGGGTTGAAAGGTATCTCTAGGTGAAATAATAAGGGAAAAGGAAACATGTATGTTATTGAAAGAAGTAATGAGATGTTACTTCTTAAATATAAAGTTCATTGTGAGTAATGTGTGATTATTCAAACAAGGTTTTAATCTCAATTTTTAACTAGGCCTATACAAGGTTATAGATGATGATTTGTGGAAGTTAAACGTATGGAAAAAGAAAGATCCATTGAATGGTTTGTGTTGGTTAACAATACATGGTTAATTACTTTACACTATTTCTATTATTATATTGAAAGTAGAAAGTAGGGACTCTTATCGTAAAAGTTTAATTGAGTGTTGCAATTGAGTTGAGCATAAATAATGTTAAGGAGTAAATAAACATGAAAGAATAAATGTGCTTAGTGGATGTGATAAGTAACATGAGCTTGTTTCACTTCTGAAGGTAAATTACATGTTAGTCGATAAGGGAAATTAATTCCACTAGTTCATTAATGTAATTGGTTATGATGTGAAATGGAATTAATGTTAATTGAAGTTGTAATGGAGATAGAATTTGTTAGATTAAGTAATTAAATGAAATACTTGATAATGGTAATTGAATTCATTAAGGGAACCTTAAGGAATGTACGTGTGATTGGTAATGATGATATGTTAAAGAATTTAAAAAAAAAATTGTTAGTTGTAATTTTAGGTCATTGACCTGATTCCTTATGGGTTCCCTGGCGGGGACATTACAAAGCCTCCCAAATAAAGGGTCCTCTAACACTAAACCAATTAAATAGTTACTTATGATTGTTACAGAACAGTTCACTAATTGTGCACACCTGAATGCATATTTATGTTCAAATGTATGTGTCAAATTTGTGCTCTATCTTAGGTTGAGTTTTCAAGTCTAGTTCTTCTCACATATGCATGTTCATCCTATATCATACAAATATGAAATTGCCAAATATGTACCCCTAGTTTGTAACTCTCCTAGTTTACTTATATTTTCTTCAAAAATTGATGGTATTTAAAAATATTTTCTAATTCTTTTAATTATGTTGTTAGGGGACATGTCTTCTTAATTCAACCCCTTAAAAAAACCTTAGGTTCAAAGCCAACAAAATTTAGACATGTAATTTTATGAAAACTTGCAACCATACGACGACCATTTCCACATAACCCACATGATAAATCAATCAAATATGTACTCAAAATCTACATGTAAGAGAATAGATGGCATACCCACAAAAAGTGACACAAGATATACCTTAGGAAAATCTTCATGAGGGAAAAAAAGCTAGCCTCCAAAAGCATCTATCATCCATGTATTATTCAACAATGCAATGTTATAATACATCCATGAAAACCTTTGAAACCTTAGCCATCAACAAGAACACTATGTGAACAAGCATGTAACCACACATACCATGTCATGCTTCCAATATTCACAAATGTCAACTTGGTTTAGCCTTGACAACTACCATTGCAATTGCTTTTATCAAAACACGCTCCCACAAAAATCACCAAGTAGTATTACATAAAACTTGTGCTACCTAACCCCTTGACCCCACATTTAGTATTGGGTACTTTATTAATTTAATTTTCCTAATATTAAATACTTATAACAATATAATAATGCAATATTACAATACAACATTAAGTGGCCCCAAGAATATTCTAAAGGAATCTCTAAATGTTGCATGACCATATAGGTGCTCCTAGGTGCAACATACATAATAAATAAAACATTATAATTATAAACATTATTATGTAAGATGTACAACACATATTTTCCCAACAATCTCCTACTTCTTGTATATATTGCATAAGGGGCAATAGGTAACCATGAATACGAATAAGGAAACAATCCCTCTAGCCACATATACCATCATGTATTGAAGTGCTCCATTAGGATACTTGTAACAAGAAACAAAGTGAACACCATCTTATACATGAATGCTATCACCCTACATCATGTCATCCCACAAAACATATACATAAGAGGCCATTCAAAGAGAAAACCACATAGCCTATCAAAAATGAAATATAAATCCTATCTCAATTGATATCCCAAAAAAAACACTCAATCCAAGTTATCAATATGCATCAATAATTGTCAAGAATCAAGTGTCATAGCTAAAATATCACTCATGACAAGTGCTAGCACATCCAACTATCCATACCTCCAAGGTATACAAAACATATCAAGTGAGTCCTATAATATCAACATATACAATACATGTTGTAATCACCCTAAAATGAGCTAGTCTAACCAAAGGTCCTATTTGCCCTAATTTAGAACCAGCCTCTTAATTATGCTAGTCTAATTACCTGATTACTAGCATAATTCATCAAAATCATCAAAATAACCTAATCAATCATCAAACATCATCAAATTGATTAAATCCCCTATTAATTAACTCTAGCATAATTAATTAATTCAATTCCCAAAATCCCATGGCTAAGGAAATTAATTAGTTTGATTTAATTAATTGCCCTATTTTCCAACTCAACTCACAAAAGGACAAACAAGTGGAATTCATCCAATGAGCTTCAATCACATGGATCACTCAAAATCCTAATCTCAACCTCTCATTGGGAATCAATCTCAACCGTTGTCAAATTCAAATAATTTCCCTCCAATTATCACAATTGGAAATCTATAAATAAACACTTGATCAAGGTATTTTCATATCTAGATTTTGTGCAAGTACATGTTGTTCAATTGATTTTAGTATTATAAGTAATTGTATCATTCTTAGTTTCATTTTATCAATTTAGATCATTTAGTATCAAAATTCATTTTAGATGCATTCACAATTTGAATCTTCCATTTTGTGATTGTCTATTAAATTAGATCAAACATGAATTCTAAGGGCAATTTTACTAATCAATTGAATATTCACAACTAGGAAGCAATAAGATGCTCTTCATAGGTTATTTGGTTTATGTCATTGATTTTGAATACTAATCTTGAAATTAATATCTCATTGAAGTGTTGTGTATGGGTTTACAGGATCACAATTTCACACACACATTTTTGGTGCCCATCGTGGGGCCTAGCCCCAAATTTCTACCTTATTTTCTCATCAAATTTCTTGTTTTCATGCTCTGACTATCAAGTTAGTTGCATTCTATGAAATTGAATCGCATTCTATCTAAATTGGATCACATTTGGGATTTGAGTCGCATTCAGTTGATTGAAGGTCATATTTGGGAATTGAGTTGCATTTGGTAAATTGGATTGTATTTAGTAAGAAGTTATCTAAATCAGAGTTTCATTTGGGAACAGATAGTCAATTTCAAGTTTTAAATGGAAATTTGATGTTTTAAACTGACAATATGATGTTTTCATGATCTATTTTGATGTTTTTTTTACATCTTAACATTGTTTGTAGGATGATTGTTGAAGATAAATGCTCAAAACTACTAACAAATTTTCTTGTAGGTTGCCTAAGGAGATACAAACAAATCATGTATTTTCTTTAATTGATTTCTTAGACACTTAATTGAGATCTAATTTTTGTGTTTAATCTAATGATTAGGGACTACACTCTTATCTATTTAGGCAATAAAAACCCTATATTCACTGAATTGATCATTAACAATTAGATCTAATAAAAGAATGTGTGTTTATGATGTTGTTGGGAGAAAATAACATGAATAGGAAATTATGCTCTTTTCCCTAGTGAGAAATTAGAAATCCAGATTCCTAAGTTGCTAATTCAATTTCATTTTCATGTTAATCATTTAGGAGGCTTGTCGGTTGAGATAAAAAGCTCCCAAGAATGATCCAAGTGAAGACAAGTAGAACCCAATCCTTCCACTTCACTATAATAAAGACACTTCCTTGAGATGAAAATCTCAAAAGACTTAGTCAGTTTTGTCCTTGGAACATTGATTTGATTCTCGCTTGGACATGCTTGGATATTGTGTAGAGCAGAGCTGCTTGAATCTTATTTGCGAGACTACACACATTTAGGTACTCATAGGGATATAAGCCTCAATCTTGCCTTGTGCGAGACTATGGGAGATTATTATGAACGAATGTCCAAATTATAAACTCTTTGCTAAAGACCACCCAAATCACCCCCAAAAGTTTGATAATCTTTATGAAAGGAAGATAGTAACTTCCCCAAGACACTCATCATATCCTATCTCTCTTGAGTGCCTGGGGTTGGATAATACAACATTGCATGTTCTTCAATGGTTATATTCTGATTAGCTCTCGAGAGTGTACCTAAGTTTGCAAGAAAAGGTTTTCAATCTATTGCCAATTCCTATAAGGTTAGTGTGTGCTTGGATTTCCCTTAATCACATGTTTTTGACATGTTTGATCATTAATAGTCCAATAGAAAACACCTTAAAACACTTCAAAACAATCTGGAAATACTTGGAAATCATAAAAAAAATCAACCTTTTTAATAGTGGTAGAACCCTGAACAAGTCAGAGAGTCATATCCTGCCTTTTAAGTCGCACATTTCTAACAGAAAGTCGTATCCCATAAGAAAGTCACATCTTGTTTGACCTAAGTCAAATTCTAGAAATTTAGTCGCATATTGTCAGTCCAAAGTTGCATTTGGGTTTTCAGTTGTATATTAGTCATTTTGAGTCACATTTGGTGCTATCAGAAGGTCGCATGTTGTGAGTCGCATATGGGGAAGTAGGGTATTTTGTACAGTGTTTTAGCAATTTGATCATTGATTCCAGTACCCATTTTAGAATTTTGTCAACTTGTATCATAATAGTAGGTGTAATTGGAAGTTATTCTTATGTTGTCATCAAGTTTGATCAAGTGGTTCCTTATCAAATCCATCATCTTGTTCACTTGTTTGGTCTTATCAATCCCAATCATTTGATTACAAAGGTTATCATTAGGGAAGATCAAATCCCTTATCCAAATCTTTGCTTATCAACATCAATTAATCATTTTCTCAAGAATCCTTTCAGAAAAACATTTGTATGCAATCTTATCAATCCAATCGATCCAATTATCGACAAGCTTTTCTGTAGCATCACCCACTTGAAAATTAAAGGAGTCATACTTTATCAAGAATCATGATACTCAATTTTCATTGTTAATACGAGAACCAATTGCTATCATTTCAATCAAAATTTGGAAGATCCTCCTAGACTCATCACTTTTGACCAAGAAGAAACCTCAAGAACAAATCATATATTTAATCAAGAATCACCAAATCAAACAACTTACAAAAACCATAGTACTCCAACCATGTCTTATAATTATTATGACTGGGATGAATGAAATGAAAATTAAGACAATTGAGGAAATTGGGAAAGGGGAGATAACCACAAATGTCATGATAGCTCGGATAGTGATGAAGACCTCACCAAAGAGGAATTTTGAAAGTACCAACAAAGCAATAGATTCAAATATGTTGGAAAGAATCCTCACTTCAGGAAAAGAATGATACTTTCTACGCCTAGTGGCTATGGGAGTTAAACTTCCAAAAGATTTTGATGTAGATCAATTGAAAACAATAGAAAATGAAACATCTATTTCTATTCTTGCTAAACAACTAATGGCACTACAAACTGAAATCAAGGGTTTAAAATAAGAAAGGACAAATCCTCCAACCAATATTCACTTGACACAATATGTCCCTTTCCTTTTGACAAAGGTTTACACATGCCATCATTTTCATCTAAAGTGGAAATCCCAAAATATAACAAGTATAATGGCAATAGAGACCCACAAGATCATGTCAAAGAATCTTTCCCCTTGAGTATGGAGTTTGTACATGAGCATACATATCTAATGAGACTCTTTCCTCAGAGTCTTGGTGGACAAGCCATGGAATGGTTCACAAAGCTCACACCTATTGTAAAAATCTTTGAATAGCTTGTCAAAAGGTTCATTCAACATTATTCCTACAACATACAACATAGTATCACTATGTTATACACACGCAACACTAAAAAATGAAGTAGTGAGTCATTTTTTATATTCCTTCAGTGATGGAGGGAGATATTTGCAAGGTATCCAAAACAAATTCCTAAGAACGAGAATATGGATATCTTTATCAACACTTTGATTCCTGATATGAACTATGCATTGAAGATGCAAGCACACGTGTCATTTAACAAGATGGTGGAGAGTGCAATCAAAATCAAAGATGTCGTGGTCAAGAAAGGAGAAATTACCATTTACAAGGAGATTAAATCAAATGACCACAATGGTAACAAGGAATATTTCAAATACTGGAACAAGAATGATCATGTGGTTAATGATGGTGTCATGGAATCATTCAATGATAAACCTAAAACAAGAATATTTAATCTCTCAACTAGCCTACAAGTGGCTAAGAACTCCAACAATAACACATTTACTCCTAGAGGTAACAATCAATCAAATAGAGATAAACCTTGGTTATCGAAACCCAAGTGTAATTTCACTCCTCTTGGAGGACCTCTAGAAATGGTGCTAAAGAATCTATTGGACAATAAGATCATAACCTTACTAGAATCTAGACCATGGGAACCACAAATCAATCCGAAGTGGTGGAATGATGACCATTTATGTGGTTTTCATATAAATAAAGGATACATGAGACAAATGAAAGTATGAAACTCAAACATGTGATCCAAGATTTAATTGATAATGACAAAATCAAAGTTGATGGTCATCATTCTAACAATGATCACAAATATTGTAAAGAACCACTACCTCACTATGAGAAAAGTGAAGGTTCCAATACCAAGAGTAACAAGATCAAATACACTTACATTGATAATGACAATGTGATAAACATGATTGAAACTAGTGAACAATCCATCAAGAATCAATCTAATAGCAAGATTCTTGTAGCTTATGGAAATCCCATGTTTGATCAAGAAATAGAATGGGATGATGAATTAAATACCAAATAATCAATTAATGTTATTATCATCAAAGGTGAAGAAAAAGAAGTTGAATCTTCTAATACCATCACAAGGAGTCAAGCCAAGGTCACTATCAAGGGGGTTAACTCCTCATCAAAACAACTAGTCATTTTAATATCAAAACCTTCTACATCAAAATAATTGGTATCTTCATCATCTGAATACAACTTGGTGGAACATTTACAACATACATCTGCTCAAATCTCTATTTTTGAATTGCTAAAGCTATCTTATGCACATAGAGAGATTCTTGAAGAAGCCCTACTTGTAGAAAATTTTCTGAAATACTTAGATGTAGATCGATTCCAAGCTATGGCTGGTCATTTGACTTCCTCGCACTATCTATCTTTCTCTGCAGAAGATGATAAATCATTGAATCATTTGCATAATCAACCCTTGCATATAGAAGTATTGATCCATAAACACCTAGTTAAGCATGTCTTGATAGATGGAGGCGTGGGTTTGAAGATATGTACATTAAATTTGGTCAAAGCATTGGGTTTCTTGGAACATGTTATAGATATAAGGAAAAAAATAAAAAATAAAGCATATGACGAAGAATAAAGGTCATAAAAAGGACTAATGGTATTACCCATCAGGGTAGGACCCATTGAGAGATATTTCATTTGTCAAGTTTTGGATTTACCTTTACCATACACCATCTTACTAGGCATGCCATGAATCCATGACATACAAGTTGTCCCATTAACCTATCACCAGTGTGTGAAGTTTCCATACAATAAAATAGAAGTCACTATACCAACATATGCTAGTTACTCTTGTAACTCAGTGAAGTAGACTGACAACATGATCCCACACAACAAAGAGGCCTCAAAAGATTAAGAATCATAAAATTATAAGTCACATATTATGATTTTTTTTGAAAGGAGGATACAAATTAGAGACATGGGAATGGGAGAATACAAATTATATACATTTCCATGTCTGACTGATCTTTCTACATCTCTCAAGTCTTATGGAAGACCTTCACCATTTTTTCCATGTTCTAGTACTAAAGCCCTAAGCATCCATGTAGGAACATGATTTATAAAGGTTAATATATATTTGGAGGAAGAAAATGAAGAAAATGATATCCTATCATGGTTGTATAAAGGAGAAGAAGAAGACGTTAACAAAGGCATCAAACATGTACAAATCTCTCCTCATAAGTATGGAAGAGGCTATGATATCATAAAACAAATGGTATATAAGGGTAAAGGACCAATTGGAAAAAAACAAAGAAGGACTCACAGAACCAATGCATGTGGAGCTCCGCAATCATAAGGATAAAATTGGTTTGGGTTTCAGAGAAGAAATATCTCACCCTATGTCTAGAGATGGTCTTGTATTTGATAGAGCATATGATTCCGCTAATGAAGAAGAAGTAGAAGGAGAAAACATATCATATTAAAGATTGATGCTCTTACAAGGAGATCCTTTATCAGATCTAAATACCATTCCTCTCATATAAACACCTACACCTCAATAAGAAATTATTCCTGAATCTGAGTAAGAATTAGAAGTTGAGCAAGAAGAAAGACACCCTAATTGGGGGTAGTTGGTCACTGTTACTCATGTTCTTGATATGCCTCATTATGATAATCAAAAGGATACATCCATATCTCAAAAATAACCTTTAAAATAAATTGAGAATCAACAATAAGAAAATAATTATGAGGAAGAAGAGACATCAATGACTATAGCTTGTTTCTTGGGTAGATCATATGATAGTCAAACCAATTCACGTGAATATGAATGGGATTCACTCTTTGATGTTACAATTAACATTGAAATAGATTTAATTCACAAATATGATTATAAATTAGAAGAGGGAAATATCTCCAACACTAGGTCAGTTAGATTAGGTTTGCATAATACTAACAATGACTCTAGTGATGACATTAGGATTCTTCGTATTCTGAGCAATTCTTCAAAGAGTAAATTAATAGAAATCATCTTATCGATCATAATATTTGATGATAATGTGGTGCTATCCCTTGAAATATATGATTCCTTATCCCATTTACACCATGAACTCATTGAATGGAGTCATAATGAACCCATGGACCTAATGTCCTTTACAAATTACTATACCTTGACATGATATTTAAATGCAATCAAATCCTTTACCTCTTCCACCAATGCAACAAGCATGAATATGACATAGGGGGATATCAATTTTCTCAGTCTAAAAAGAAAAAAGAAAAAGTGTTCTGATGGCGAAAACCATATTGTGCAGTATCAAAACCTAAAATAGAAAAAAACAAATGTTGTATGGAATGGTGAAAACCTCTCAGAGGCACCTGAGGATGGGAAGCTCGATAGCCTACTTGATCGCTTTCAAGGGATATCTTTAGTACTCATTGAACCAATGAAACCAATCAACTTGGGAACAAGTGAGGCACCACATATGATTCACATAACACAATCATTATCTGAGGAAAAACAATAGTTCACAGAGTTTTTCAAAGAAAAGAAGATCAATTTTACATGGTCATATTCATATATGCCAAGTCTGGATCCTGATCTCATTATGCACAATCTCTCTATAGCTCCAAGAATAAAACCAGTAAAACAAAAACTCCAAAATATGCATCCTCGTGTGGAATTGTTGGTCAAAGCAGAACTAGAAAATCTTATAAAAGATGGATTTATCAGGCAATAGATTATGTAGAATGGATTTCTAATCTATCAGAGTATGCACCGACTTAAGAGATTTGAACAGATCTTTTACAAAGGATGATTTTCCAATTTCAAACATTGATATGATAGTGGATCTTACAATAGGGTATGAAATGTAGTCATTAATGGATGGCTTCTTGGGTTATTGTCAAATTCAAGATAACACCTAAAGATTAGGAGAAGACAAATTTTACTTGTGCTTGGGGCACGTTCTACTGGAATTTCATGCATTTTGGTCGTAAAGATGTAGGTGCAACATATCAAAGGGCAATGACAACCATCTTTCATGATCTGATGCATAAGAATATGGAAGATTATGGAGATGATACAATTGAAAAATCAGCTGATGGAGTAACATATATAGAATATTTGGGGAAAATATTTGATAGAATGGAGTAATTTCAAGTCGGATTAAATCAAAAAATGTGTTCATTTAGATTACGTTTAGGGAAAATCCTAGGGTACATAGTATCAAGAAAAGGAATTGAAGTAGATCCAACAAAAGTCAAGGAAATCCTAGAAATGAAACCTCCTAGAAACATAAGCCAAATGAGAATGTTGCAAAGAAATATTCAATCAATAAGGTGGTTTATGTCACAATTAGGAGACAAAGATCAACCATTTACCAAAACATTACACAAAGGATTTATCTTCAAATGGGATGAGGAATATAAGAGAAATTTAAATAAGATAAAATAATACTTAATGAATCCACCTATACTTTGTCATGAGCCGTAATTGACGATACAAATGAGTAAACTTGATTTGAACATTATTCAAATAATAATAAATATATGAGTCCTTATGAATAATTGTTATATATAATATTAATAATTATTAATTATTAATATTAATAATAACATTAATAGAATATTAACCTTAAATAATATTACTCAATAATAATATTAATATCACTCCATAAAATAATATATTATTAAATATTAATATATAATCATATATTATTGAAATAATTATGAATATTAGTAATAAACAAATAAATTTTAATAATATCTATATTTAATATAATCATACATTTGAAAACGTATAAGGACATTACAACAATCAACAATATTCTTTAATCAATTTATAATAGTAATCAAATCAATATAATGATAATAATTAATCAAATATATAATTGATCAATATACAATCAATTAGTTAATAGACAAATAAATAATAATAAATATAATTTATTATTAAATTCATTCTATAATGAAACCTAGACTATTATAATAATAATTGAATCAATAGAATTAATATAAATAATAAGTATAATTATAAAGTAGTAAAATAAATTATAAATAAATAATAAATAATTATTATTATTATAAATAAATAAAAATATAGAGGCATGTCTCTAAATCTAAAGGTGGCAACCCTTCAACATGCAAATATGTATAATGGATATCAAATCCATTCCTCCTCGAGGATAGATACATAGAAGAAAGAAATAAAAATGAGAAGAATAATAAGAAGAGGTGATTATTCAAATTCCAACAAAAACAAGAAAAGAAATGTAGGAGAAAATCAAGGAGAAAATATAGGAGAAGATCAAGGAGGAAATGTAGGAGAATATTAAAAGGAAATAAATATTGAATAAGCTAAAAATAAAGGCATAAAGAAGGTAAGTATATCTTTTGAGTTAATTTATTTATTAGCATTGTATGAATTAGATATTAACAATAATATGAAATAAACTTTAGAATAATAAGTAATGAAAATTTAAATAACAAATTATGAAATATAGTAATATTGTTATGAAGTAAACTTGCATTTGAAATAATTTAACTCAAATATATTGATAAATAACTAACTAATATATAATATGAAATAAATACATTATATAAAGAATTATGAATTCTTGTGATTATAAGTATAAAATTATATAATGATGTATTATAATTATTGGGGATTGGCATCCTCCTAGTATACAACATTACAAATTACCATTCCCAAGGTAAATCCAAATACTAATTATGAATTTTAAGACAAATCAAGTAAGGTCCAAATTGGGGACATTACAAGTGGTATCAGAGCATGATCTTGCCATCCTGTCGGGTAGAGGAAGATATACAAATACCGTTCACCATGAAAGCTTAATGTGTCGGATAGAAGAGCTATGGAGAAATGAACAAATTGTCACAATCCTATTACCAAACATCGTGCCCATAAAGAAAGATAAGTAATGGTGATATTGTTTTAGTAATGAACAAAAGTTTCCTTTCAGAATTATGCATATGATTATTATATTGAGTGTTAAAATAATTATTTTTAGATAAATTTATATGTGTGATGATGCAGGCATTACTCAGAGTTAGAGATTAATATGATGAGTAACATGTTGAAGATCATGGGTATTTTGTGAAGGCAAAGGCAGAGTAATCCGGTCACATTGAGGTGGAGAATTCGAAAACAGGTATGAACCATGAGGGAGCCTCTTGTAGACTGTTTCACACGTCCTTTGGCACAATGAATCCACCATCCTACATTACAACTTTCCTATGGAGTTTGCAATCAAGGGAGGTCTGTTAAGACACCTTATTGTAGTACTAGTTAAGGGAAAGGTTGTATAGAAACCCTACTATATGTAGCTTTCCTATGGAGTCTACAATTAAGGGAGGTCTGTTAAGACACCTTATTGTAGTACTAGTTAAGGGAAAGACTATATAGAAACCCTATTGCAAGTACCTTTCCTATGGAGTCTGCAATCAAGGGAGAATCGCTAGGGCACCCTATTGCAATAGTAGTTAAGGGAGAACCGCTAGGAAGGCACCCTACTGCTTTGTGATAAGGGAGAACGGCTAGGGCACCCTATTGTAGTACTAGTTAAGGGAAAGATGCTAAGAGCACCTTGTTATCTTCTAAAGAAAAAGAGATGAGGCATAAATAGATAAGAAAAAACAAGCAATCCACTAAGTAGACCACCTCGTGTGGATGCCTAACACCTGCCACCCGGGGCCAAGGGGGCCAAAGTTCTGCTCTTGGGCTTAGTATGGGATTGGCTTGGACTAACTTATCATTACTCAAGTTTCCTTTGAAGTTTATATATGTATGTATTGATGCTCATTTTTTTGCAGGGTTCATAATCAAAAGCCTAATGAAGAAGTAAATTTGTAAACACACTTCCATAACCCTAAGTCATTACAAATTGTAAATTTTAGGGACTAATCAAGGATATGTGTGTGATGTGTCTACATCGTGTCTGCTTCGTGTCTTCATACATTAATGTGTATGCTCTGTGTATGCTTCGTGTCTTCATACATTCATATGTATATTTTGCATTCAAATGCATTTCATGTGTGACTCTTTTATAGAATAAAATAAAGTAATTTTACAAGTAGAAATTGAGTTGGATCCAGTAGTCAACTTGTTATATAAGGTGAAACAAATATGAAAATGTTTATTGCTTGAGGACAAGCAAATTCGAGAGGGGCGGACTGTCATGAGTCGTAATTGACGATACAAATGAGTAAACTTGATTTGAACATTATTCGAATAATAATAAATATACGAGTCCTTATGAATAATTGTTATATATAATATTAATAATTAATAATTATTAATATTAATAATAACATTAATAGAATATTAACCTTAAATAATATTACTCAATAATAATATTAATATCACTCCATAAAATAATATATTATTAAATATTAATATATAATCATATATTATTGAAATAATTATGAATATTAGTAATAAACAAATAAATTTTAATAATATCTATATTTAATATAATCATACATTTGAAAACGTATAAGGACATTACAACAATCAACAATATTCTTTAATCAATTTATAATAGTAATCAAATCAATATAATGATAATAATTAATCAAATATATAATTGATCAATATACAATCAATTATTTAATAGATAAATAAATAATAATAAATATAATTTATTATTAAATTCATTCTATAATGAAACCTAGACTATTATAATAATAATTGAATCAATAGAATTAATATAAATAATAAGTATAATTATAAAGTAGTAAAATAAATTATAAATAAATAATAAATAATTATTATTATTATAAATAAATAAAAATATAGAGGCATGTCTCTAAATCTAAAGGTGGCAACCCTTCAACATGCAAATGTATATAATGGATATCAAATCCATTCCTCGCGGAGGATAGATACATAGAAGAAATAAATAAAAATGAGAAGAATAATAAGAAGAGGTGATTATTCAAATTCCAACGAAAACAAGAAAAGAAATGTAGGAGAAAATCAAGGAGAAAATTAAGGAGAAGATCAAGGAGGAAATGTAGGAGAATATTAAAAGGAAATAAATATTGAAAAGGCTTGCCTCATCATGGTATTTACATCACAAAAACTTTGACATTATATGTCATCCCACACAGTGAAGCTAATTGCTAAAATTGATCCTCTAAAGTTTCTGCTAAACAAAGCAACATTGACAAGAAGGTTAGAAGATGGGTCTTAATATTGAGTGAATTTGATATTGAATACATGGAAAGGAAGGCTATCAAAGCATATATTATTGTTGATCACCTAGATGATGCACCGATTCAAGATAACACACCACTAACTATAAAATTTCCTAATGAAGCAATACTACACTTAACATAATAGTCATGGAAGATGTTCTTTGACAGTTCATTCACCCAACAGGGGTCAAGAGATGGTGTATTGTTTATAACTCCCCAAGGATACAAAACCCCTAAATCATACAAAATGATCTTTCCATGTACCAATAATATTACTGAATATGAAGCTCTAGTGAATGGATTGAAGATGGCAATTGAATGGAAAATTATGGAGTTACATGTCTAAGGAGTTTCATAGTTAATACCCAATCATATCAATGATCAATACCAAACAAAAGATGAAAAAATAATGCCATAAAAGAGAATGGTTGATGATTAGAAGAACTATTTTGTCTACATCACATTCCAACAGGTTCCAGATCATAAAATAGAGCAGCGCATGATATGGCTACTCTAGCCTCAATATTACAATTAGAAGAGCATCAATTTTGGTATGACTTCCTGGTGGAAGAATTCCCTTTTCCTGCTTATGATTCCCCATATTTCCAAATAGTATGCACCATTGTTGGCCTTGCTTCCTCAAGATATAGCCACATCTATTCCTACCTAAAAGACCAAATTATTCCTGATGGCTTATCTAGAAATGAAAAAAGAAACCTTATATGAAATGCATCGCGTTATCTAATCATAGCTAATGACTTATATAGGCATGGTTTAGATGGTACTCTACTTAGATGTTTAGAAAGTGAAGAGTCTAAATGTGCATTACAAGAAGTCTATTAAGGTATTTGTGGATCGCATTTGAGTGGTTTTTTGTTAGCTAAGAAACTTCTAAGAGTTGGATATTACTGGCCTAACATGGAGAAATATGCAGTGCAATAAGCCAAGTCTTGTAGGAAGTGTCAACTATATAGTAATCTGATTCACACTCCAGCAAGGAATTTATTACCATTCATAGCACATTGGCCATTTCAATAATAGGCCTTTGATGTCATTGGTTAGATCTATCCTTCATCATCAAACAAACATAAGTTTATTATCACAACCACTAAGTACTTTACAAAGTGCGTTGTGAACAATCCCACAATAGATAAGAATCATCATGCCATTGTCTCTCTTAGAAATAATATATCTATACTAAGGATTGCCTTTCCCATTATGAAATGAATTTATATTATCAACCTAGGGATGTAGACTTGAAATGGGATAGCACAATTTGTGCACTAAGTTCCTCTAAGAGTCATAACACCTATGCTACAGGAAGATAAAATGCATGAAAGGAATCTATACTATTGTTGCAAGAGTAAAACAGTAACTCTACTTGAAAGCAGGGAAAATGCGAAAAACAAATCTACTTTAACTTAATCTAATCCACCTCCCAAGTGGGCCCCCTTGGTTGGCTTTTGCTAACTACTAACATAGAATATAATCCAAAATCACTCTTCCATTAAATTCTTCTTAACTAGTTACATAACAATTGAACAACTCATGAAGAACAGAAAAGAGCAACTTCTGCTATACTGAATACATCATTCTATATTTTCTCATTTTCTAACTAAGTCGATCAAATCCCTTTTTAAAGAGGATTGATGCTTATTGAAAACATAATAGAAATGTTTGACTAAACCTCACCAAATAAGGAGGTGGTAAAACAACCATGACATATTACAATTACTGTAGATAACAGAATAACAACTCCGAGGAAATATAGTAGGACTTATTTCCTATATTTTTTGGAACAACAACTCCTTGGTAGTAGTAGCATATCCTTCGAAACCGTGCTAGATTCTTTCGGCATGGTTGGTTTTCTAACGCTCCTTCTTTAATGCAGTTGCACCAGTCTTTGTACTACTCCTTGTTTACCTGAAAGGTTAGTAGCATTTGGTGTACATATATATATCCAAGTCAACATTTCAACTCCTACTTAAATGTTAGAACACAACTTAAAATAACTATATGAAGTACTGCATTTTATTTATAATAGTCAGCAAAATATGTCATTCTTAGCTACCCATAGACTTTGTGGCTTTAGTTGTACCTAACATAAGTTCACATAGGTATAAGTCATAAATGTTTTGGAAATGACTATCAGAGCATAAAGAGTGTCAACAAAGTATGAATATTATAATAAAATTAAGACATTAATTTCTCTCATCATTTGCCCCCTACTAATAGAATGCTTGTCCTCAAGCATTTTATTTCTTGGCTATGGACCTGAAATCACTGACAGTTATCTTCCCCTTCTTTCCACTCCTAGAAGTGTAGTAAAATCCTCTTGTTCTTTCCATGTAATCTCCTCGGTGCTCCTCAATCAATTGATCCAATCTAGTAGCATTGATGTTATATAGGGGCCAAAGGAGTATAGGTGGTTGGAAGGATAAAGGCATCCATAATTCCTTTCTAACCTGTCACCCCAACTACATAAATTTAGTCACTCTGTGCACAACTGCTTCAAAGTTAATTGGGCTGTGTGGCTCTATTTTCTTGAAGGCCTCTGGCAATCTGTTCCACTGACTTCTTACCCCTATAAGAGCTCTTTGGGTTGTAAAATTGGGCAATCCCTGATACTCTTTGTACACCTTATCTCTCAATGCAAAGACTTTCTCCCTGATTTCAGGCTTCTATTTCCCATAGGTCAAATTAAGCCAATCCCTCAGAAGAACATCAGGCTTATGTGACTCAGCCCTTAATGGTAAGGGTTCAGATTTTTCTAGATCCTTGTAATTATTCAACTGCCTATCATAGTTTGCTTTATTATGCATCCATGACATTAGAGCCCTTAAGTGAATATGCCCTATATAGAGCAAAGGATTCCACTCTATTTCTTGTGGGATGAAAAAGCTATGCAAATATAGCTCACATAATAAATTTTGCTGCCATGGGGGAAGAGTTTGATATATTCCATAAAAATCTTGGGCTGACTTGAATTCACAATCAATACCCTTTATTTTCATCATAAGTTGAAACAACATAAATTGTTCTTTTAAACAAATAGCATATACCCTGGGTGGCGGTCTACAAGCTATGACCTGATCAGCTAGTTTTATGGCTTTGTCCATTTGTTGTTTTTGTTTCCTTAACTACTTCTTAAGAGATTCAATTTCCTCATCCTTATCAAATATCTCTTTTTGCATTTGATCTCTTTCCCGTCTCCACCAAGTCTTCTGAAAAACAAAATGATTGTATAGATTAAAGAGTACATATTGAATTGTTGGTGAGGGAAATTCTTGCACCGGAGCTTTCTTTTTCTTTTCTTTGGTAGCTTGCTGAAAGTACTCAGTGAACCATGTGGATCGGTAGGGCATAATGGAGACATTGGAATAAATAGGGTGCTGCGGAGGAGAAGGTTGATCATTCATAGGAATGCTCTCTTGTATTACATCAGGGCTTGGCTTAGGCATTCCTTGATCATCCCATGGCATGCTATTATCAGGTTCTTGCACATTTTGAGATTCCTCCATATTTTGAGGTTCTGCCCACAAGGGGGAGTCATCAGGAATGTTTTCAACAGAGGGTTTTGGAGCAGGTTTTGGTGTTGGAACATTTGGATTTCCAAAGGAAGGCAAAGACACTTGTCCTCGCATGCGAGGACTTCTACGCACGATTACCTCTTCAACCACTACAATTTTAGTTTGGCGGGATCTTTTTGGCTTTTGTGTTGTAGGAGTAGACATTGCAGGAATAGACGCTATAGGACTCAACCTTTTTCTCTAATTTATTTGAAATGCAAGGTTTTGAATTTCACCTTCTAGGTTAGGGGTTTCTTTTTGAATTTTTTGTTTTCCTTTATTTGTGGAAGAAGTAGGTATATTACTCTCTGGAGTGGGCTCAGAAGACTTGTTTTCTACGGAGAACTCTAGTTCTTTTCCTTTTTCAGTTGTTTCTTCACTAGGCCCAGAAGACTACTTCATTCCCTAGAGGTTGAGCAACATGATTGACTTGGGGTTGCAAGGCTTTAAACTAAACAAATTCTGTCCAGGACATGGGGGAGACATCCCTAAGGGATTTTTCAACCAAAAGATTTATTAGGGCATGGTGGCTTATGAAATTTGCATTACCCTTTTGTGTTTCCTCGACACTAATGCTTAACATATTATAGAGAAAATTAGGAATATTGACCTGAAGATTATGCCTTATACAACTAAGCAATTTGAAATGATGGGCATTCAGGTTTGAGAATCTTCCTTCACAAGTTAAATACATGATAATGTGGGTAGGCAATTCTAGAAATGGTGGTGGAAGAGACAATCTCTTGCATCCCTGCTTAGTGATTTCAAGTGGAGGATCACTTGGTCAGGAGAATTGAGCTCAAGATGACCTAGCGTCATGCTCGTTAGGATAGTGCTCTCCAATGACTGGTAATTTGGTGACCTCTGTAATTCTTTCCTTAGTAGCAACAATTGTTAAAACCTACACAGTTGCTTGTCCCTCTTCAAAAGTGCCCATAAATTCTACTGTAACCTCATTAAATTCTGTCAACTAGAGAAAATACCCCAGCTAGTCGCATGCATTAAATCTATGAATTGCTTCAACATCCTCTAGTAAAATACCATGGTGAACCGGTTCATGCCTCTGTAGTTGTCCACCCATCTTAGTAATGCCCAATCTTCAATTTTTTGCTTTCCAATTTACTGCTAAATTTTGGTCTTCGTATGCTCAACAAATATCTTCTTCTTGAAATACATTTGCAATTCTTGAAAATACCAATTTTTTCTGCTTACATTACCTCCATTATGCTTGACATGAACAATAATAATGACATTGATTATAGAGGAAATCATAAATTTAAGTGAGAGTTATCTCGCAATTTAATTATGGTCCTTTCCAATCATTTCAAGCTCAAAAAATTGGACTTTGAAAGTACGACAAATGTATAAGATTAAAAGAATTAATAGAATGCAACCTAAGTACAACTTGATGTGACAGGGATGTGACTAGGGTGGCTTAGGAATAACACTTGGAATTTATTACACTTCCCCTGCCCCCTACTAAATATTAACAAGTGTCCTCACTTGATAAATTTTGCACAATGATGGGAAACTGGCGTAATACCTATATTATACATGTAATGCAGTACTAGATATAAGTATTCAAACCTATGTGCTGAAAGTAAGGGGTTAAAAGTTATACCTGGTGATTAGTTATCATACACATGAATGCAAGCTGATGAGAGTGACAATTCTAGCGGTTGCATAAGAGTGCTGACGTGGTGTTTATTGAAAGCATTAAAATAGAAATTGTGGGTGATGTGGTGTTTGAGTGGGTGGTAGACATAGAAATGAGATGAGTTGGTGAGAAGAAGAGAGAAAAGTGAATCAAGAAGTATGCCTCATATTAAATGAATTTTTATTATCGGTGTTTTCAAAGGTATGTTATGGTGAGGCTGTAGGAGGAAGGCTTTCACCTTTTGCTATAGGAACTACTTCCTGAGGTGCTATTAAACTTTGCGTGTTGAACTATTGTAAGAAGTCTTCCTTGGTTTGAAGCTTGTGATATAGGCACAGGCGGTGTCTATTAACAAGTAGTTTAAATTGGACTGGACCAAGTGTGGTTAGTTGGACGACTCCATTATCAAAGACATATTGAATTTCATATGGTCCTAGCCATCTGGTCTACAACTTTCTTGGAATTTCCTTGAATCGAGAATCATACAATAGAGCCCAATCACCCACTTGAAAGTGCTTATTCTTGATATGTGAATCATGCCACCTCTTCCTTTAGTTTTGTATTAGCTATATTCTCTCCAACGCTAATTTTTGTATTTCATCTAAGGAATTGAGGTGGAGTAGGCATTTGGCTTGTGCTTCAGGAAGATTGATGTTCAACTCTAGAGTCATGCGCAATGTTTTGTGTTCAAATTCTATGGGTAACATTGCTGCCTTTCCATACACCAATTCAAATGGTGTGAACCCTGTTGTGGTCTTCCATGTTGTACGATAAGCCCAAACTACTTCAGTTAACTGAATGCTCCAATCCCTGCGATGTAATTGCACTGTCTTTGTTAATATGGCCTCTATTTATCTATTTGTCACCTCTGCCTGTCCATTCGCCTACAGATTGTAAGGGCTAGACTTTCGATGCCTTATGCTACACTCCTTCATTAGCTCACTGATCAAATTTGAAGTGAATTGTGCTCCTTGGTCTATTACTAATTCTCTTGGGACTCCATAATGGGTAAAAATGTCCTCATATAAGAATTTGGCTACTTTTTGATCTCTGGCATTCTGCATTGCTTTCACTTCCACCCACTTTGTCAGATAATCCGTGCATACTAGGATATATGATTTTCCATTTGATGGAGGATCAATTGGTCCTATGAAGTCTATACCCCATTTATCAAAGGGTGTCATCACCACTTGTGGATTAAGTGGCATCTCATCTGATTTTTTTGGACAAACCATCCTTTGGCATTTATCACATTTTTTTGTATAACAGTTGCACCTTTGTGTAATGTTGGCCAATAATATCATGTTGTTAAGATTTTCAGGGTTGTTCTCTTTGCTGCAAAGTGACCTCCACATGGCTCATTGTGACAAGCATGGAGTATGTCATATATTTCATCTTCTCTCACACACCTCCTCATGATCTGATCTGGGCCAGTGTAAAATAGATTGTTATCTATCCATGAAAATTGAAAGCTTTTCTCTGCAAACTTTTTCCTGTCCTTCTAAGAAAAATGTGGGAGCATCTTATTTGCTGCAAGATAATTGGCTATGTCAGCATACCATGGGTTCTTGATTACTATGTGGAACAAGTGTTCATCTGGAAATGTATCTTCAACCTGAGTTGTGTCTTCATCAACATTTTGAAGTATTGACAAGTAGTCATCAACTACATTTGCCTTCCCTAGGTTATCAACAATTGTTATATCAAATTCATGCAATATTTTAAGCCATCTTGCTAGTCTGTCTGTTATAGCAGGTTTGTTCATTAGATATTTTATTATTGAGTGATCAGTGTGAACAAAAATGGGATAGCCTGTGACATAGTGTTAGAATTGTTTCAATGCATAAACTACAGCTAGGAGTTCCTTTTCAATAACCATGTAGTTTAATTTAGGGCCATGGAGGCTTTTACTGATATAGTAAATTACATTCTCAAGGTTAGTAGGCTTTTGTCCTAGCACATCACCTATGACATAATCTGATGCATCTGTATGGATGTGGAATGGAATAGACCAATCCAGTCCTTTGAGGACTGGTGCAGTTGTTAGAAGTTTCTTTAGCTATAGGAAGGACTCATCACATGGTTGTGTCCATATAAATTCAGCTTCTTTTGTAAGCAGTGTGTACAAAGGACTAGCAATTTGACTGAAATTTTGAATAAATCATCTATAGTATCCAACATGTCCTAAGAAATATCTTACATCTTTTTTCTTAGTAGGGGTAGGTAATGTGAGTATTACCTCAACTTTAGCTAGGTCCACTTGAATTCCTATCATTGAAATAAAATGCCCAAGTACCACTCCTTCCTACATCATCATAAAGCATTTCTCACTATTAAGGGATAGATTATGTTCCTTACATCAGATTAGCACCTTTTCAAAATTCTTTAAAGCCTCTTCAAATGTCACTCCAAATGTTGTAAAGTCATCCATATATATCTCCATACAACCATGTGATATGTCAACAAAAATACTAATTACAACCCTTTGGAATGTTGTTGGAGCATTACACAACCCAAAAGGTAGGACTGAATATGCATATGTCCCCCATGGACATGTGAATGTAGTCTTCTCCTAGTCTTCTAGAGCAATAGTTATCTGATTGTATCTACTATATCCATCAAGAAAGGAAAAGTACTTCTTACCAGCTAAAGTATCAAGTACTTGGTCAATGAATGGCAATAGGAAGTGATATTTCTTGGTAGCTTTGTTTAACTCCTGTAATCCACACAGATTCTCCATTTACCCCCCTTTTTGGGCACTATAACCAAAGGTGATACCCATTTACTATCAGATATAGGATATATAAAGCCAGCATCTAATAAATTTTGTAATTCTATTTTGACTATCTCCCTTAATGCTGGGTTTATCCTTCTTTGGGGTTGACGAAGTGGTAGGCTTCCTTCATTGATATAAATCCTATGAGTACATAGTGTAGGGCTTAATCCTTTCATGTCCCCATAGTCCCATGCAAAGGCTTTCTCATGTGTTTGCATCAGTTTGGTTAGTTGCTCCATTTGTTGTGAAGGCAACTTATTATTCACATGGAGATTATGACCCTTAGAAAGCTCAACATTAGTTGTAAGGTCAAGCATGGACACTTTAGGGATAAGACTTGTGTTTACTTCACTAGGTAACAACTGATGGATAATATTGGGTTCTAAAGGTAATACACAATTCTCAAAATTATCTTCATATGTAGTTAATTCTAACACATAACTGTTAGATATATCTTTTATTACAACATAGTCATTATTAAGAATGCTCTGAATGACTTCATCTTCTTCTTGCAGCTTCAGAAAAGATTGCCTATGTAACATCATGAGCTGAACCACATAATTCAATTCTTCTTCCCCATCTCCTAAATCTGGCCATATAGGTGTACTTAAATCTGGTTGCGATTGAGCTGGAGGATACAATGCTAGTTTCTTAGTGGCTTTCCCATCTGAAATTCATGTTCACTGATCTACAACTAATGTTTGCATCAGTTGTTACTAACCATGGACGTCCTAGGATAACATAGTAACCAACAAGATTGACCTTTAGTGATAGAATCATGAAATTAGCAGGGTACTCCCAAGAATCTAAGGCAACTATTATGTCTTCTATCATTCCATCAGAGGGTGACAGTAGAACTGTCTGCTAGTTGCAATATTGTTGGAGTAGCTCTCAACCCTTCAATGATTAGTTTATTCATACTATCCTTAGTCATTACGTTAATGGCAACACCTAAGTCTATTAATGCATTTTTGACAGACTAACCATTAATGATGATGTTCACAACTGGACTCCCTGGATCTGAATATTTTGGTATTACCAGTTTTCCTAACATGATATCAGCCAACTATCCTATAACATGAACTATTGTAGGATCCTTTTTCTTTCTCCCAGGCTTCTTAAGACAAGCTTCTTTTATTTCTTTTCCATAAACTGGGACATCCTTTATTGCTTGAAACAGGGGAATCTGGACATGCATGTTCTTTAGCTGGTCAATGATATCAAATGGTTGGTCTTCTTTTTGTATGGGCTTGTCCATGCTAAGCCTCTGAGGAAAAGGTGGTTTAACTGATGTATGAGCATTAGCTAAATTGGAAACATTTTATGGGGCTACAATATTTCGCAAAGCATTCTTTGAAATCGGTACTGATGCTGCAGGAAGGTCTAACACTTCAGTGATAAGAGGTGGTTCAGGTGTAGACAAGGTAGGACCTGATCTTAAATGTATATCAGCTATGTTAAGTGTATAGGCAAGGTATTGCTGAGCCTCGGTAGCATACATTTTCTACTATGGTTGTTGACTGTTGGGATTCGGTTGTGGTTGAGTAGGTAACTATGTTTGCTTTTGAGGACTTGTATTTGTAGGTGGTGGCATTATTATAGGTGTATTCATTGGAGGTGGTAAAGGTGGATATCTAGGATTTGGATTAGGCCATTACTGAGGTCCTCTGCACTAGTTAGTGGGCTGCCAATTCCCTTGTGGTTGTTGCCATTGGTTTGGAAATTATGGCCATTGAGGTTGATGTGGAGGATACCATTGATTCTGTTGATTATGTGGCCAAGCATTATTCCAAGTGGGTTGATTATACTATGGAGGACTTTGGAAATTTCAGTTTTGCCACTGACTATTATAAGGATTTGAAATTTGTAATGGTTCTTGAGGCATACCTTGTCTCGTGGCCCATGGCCAATGTTGAGCAACAAAGAATACTTTCTCATCCTCTCCTTCTATCTTTAAGCATTCAGTTGGAAGATGCTGGTTCTCCAGGTTTGCGACCAATTTGCACTGACAATCCTTCTTTTGTTTACAATAATGGGGACATTATTCAGCTAGCTGTGCCTTCACATCTACATGCTTCTTCTTGGCAGTCATCATGTCCAGGTATGTAGCAACATCATTTATGATGTCTTTCTTGAAGTTTGACAACATGTTTGAAATCTCCATCTTTGAAATACCAGAGCCACTTCCTTTAGCTACTGTTGAGAGAAATCCCCTTCCTTTCTTCACTGCTGCTCTATAATAGTTCAGACAAATCTTCTAAAGGTCATCCTAGGAAGATTGAGATATATCTCCTCTAACTATGAGGTCCAAGGCTTCAAGACAGTTTTCATTCACTCCTCTTAGAAAAATCAGCTTGTGTGAATCCTCCTGTAATGCATGTTGAGGGCTCTTTTGTAAGTTAAATAAGAAGCATGATATGTAGTCCTCCAATATCTCATCTTCCCTTTGTGACATTTGAAAAATTTCATCTCCTTTTGAATAACTCCCCTTGCAGTATTCCTTATACTTTCTTAGAAATAAATCTCTCATCCCATCCCAATTTGCTACTGTATTTGCTCCTAAGCCCATGAACCATCTGAGAGCTAATCCTTCAATGTCACTAGAAATAGCTTAAGCTTATGAATGTCAGTATTATAGTCAAAACTTTGACACAGTATGTCAAACTCAAACAAAAAGGTGTCAGGGTCCTCTATGATGAGGCCATAAAACTTTGGTAGTGTTGAAGTAGGTATATTCTTGAGGTTAGGATTATTGATAAGAATTGGAATAGGAAATGGAAATGTAGGAGCAACCATTACTGGAGGTGTTGGATATTGAAACTGTGGCTAGAAATTATTATTGACCAGAGGGTTTTGGACAACAAGTGGTCCTGGATTGGGATTATTATGGAAATTGGCTAATATTTTGCAAAAGGACAGAGGTCAAATGTTTCATGAGTGTCTTCTTCTATTGAAGATGATGTAGCAAACTTAGGACTTGCGTCGAGAAATGGTAACTCAAGTTCTTCAAATTCTTCTTTCAGTTTAACAGGTTCTTTTGGAAGAAATCTGCCATGAACATCTCACCTTCTTCGATGCATGCAAGTAAGTTGATGACTTGTGAAGCAAGCTCACAACTACTCTGTATTGGCTAGAAAAACAAGAAACTAATTTGAAAAATAAATGACTCATTAAGGTTCCTAGTTCGACACCATCCCCGACAATGACGCCAAAAAGAACAGTCTCACAATAGGTAAGAATAATCATGCCATTGTCTCTCTTAGGAATAATATATCTATACTAAGGATTACCTTTCCCATTATGAAATGCATTTAGATTATCAACCCAGGGACGTAGACTTGAAATGGGACAGAATAGTTTGTGCACTAAGTTCCTCTAAGAGTCATAACACCTATGCTGCAGGAAGATAAAATACATGAAAGGAATCTATACTATTGCTGCAGGAGTAAAACAGTAACTCTACTTGAAAGCAGGGAAAATGTGAAAAGAAAATCTACTTTAAATTAATCTAATCCACCTCTCAAGTGGGCCCCCTTGGTTGGCTTTTGCTAACTACTAACATAGAATATAATCCAAAATCACTCTTCCATTAAATTCTTCTTAACTAGTTACATAACAATTGAACAAATCATGAAGAATAGAAAAGAGCAACTTCTGCTATACTGAATACATCATTCTATATTTTCTCATTTTCTAACTAAGTCGATCAAATCCCTTTTTAAATAGGATTGACACTTATTGAAAACATAACAGAAAAGTCTGACTAAACCTCGCCAAATAAGGAGGCGGTAAAACAACCATGACATATTACAATTACTGTAGATAACAAAATAACAACTTTGAGGAAATATAGCAGGACTTATTTCCTATTTTTTTGGAACAACAACTCCTTGGTAGTAGCAGCATATCCTTCAAAATTGTGTTGGATTCTTCCACCATGGCTGGTCTTCTAAGGCTCCTTCTTTAATGCAGCTGCACCACTCTTTGTACTGCTCCTTTTTTACCTGAAAGGTTAGTAGCATTTGGTGTACATATATATATCTAAGTCAACATTTTAACTCCTACTTAAACTTTAGAACACAACTTAAAATAACTATATGAAGTACTGCATTATATTTATAATAGTCAGCAAAATGTGTCATTCTTAGCTACCCATAGACTTCGTGGCTTTAGTTGTACCTAACATAAGTTCACATAGGTATAAGTAAATTGTTTTGGAAATGTCTATCAAAGCATAAAGAGTGTCAACAAAGTATGAATATTATAACAAAATTGAGACATTAATTTGTCTCATCAGGTTGAGGTTGTTCCTTTGATAAGGGTGACACAAAAATAGGTGTCAATGTTCATCCTAAACTACATCATCTATAGGTATGAGATCCCCTCTTCAATTGTGATCGACAATGGGGCACAATTCTAAGACAAGGATATAGATGAATTATGTACCCAATTTCAAATCACCCAACATTGTTCATCAATATATTACTTGCAAGGTAATGGACAAGATGAAGCATCAAAGAAGAGAATCTTGAAAATCATACACAAAATGGTGAATAAACCAAGGAAAGATTAGTATTTACAATTGAGTCCAACACTTTGGGCTTATAGGACTAGCATCAAAATACATATGGGTGTAGCACCTTTTGCTCTTGTCTATGGTTTGGAGGCAGTATTACTCGTTGAGGTAGAGATACCATCTCTTAGAGTATCATTAAGAGGGCTAGTCACAAATTAAGGATACAAGATTGTTAATCTCTATTGAGCATTCAAGGTTGTCATTAGTATCAAAGGCTATCAAAGAGATCAGTCAGACACTTACATTGAGTTAGTCGGTAACTAGAAGAAAGATAGACTAGTCGGTAAAGCTTACACACCGAGTACTATACAGTTTACCGAGCACCAACAGACACCGACACTGACAGACAGTAAACACTGAGCGTCGTAGTATACACCGAGCAGTTTACACAGTGTTTACTGAGGATCACAAAAAATGGCATAGTAATCATAAATGGCACATTCTTCTATGCAAATGGTTACAATGGATCGTAAAATAGTTTACCAAGATCGAGGAACATTTATTGTAAAAAGATACTCATTAAATGTAATGTATATCTTATTGTAATAGTTGATCTAGGATATTTTACACCGTAGATCTTAGGGTTATGATTTTTTATTGTAACCTAATTTTGTTAAAGTGACAAAAATTAGAACACTATATATTTGTGTGTTCGCATTATTTTTGGTTTGAACTGATATATGAATCAATGAGCACTTGAAGCTATTGCCTAACTTCAAGTCAATCAGTTAACAGAGCGGAATAGAGTATAGAGGTTATCAGATTAAGAAAAATCAGAGAAGGCTACCCAATAGATTTAGAGCAAAGATTCATCACAATTAAGGTGATATTTTATGAGCACTTATAGATCTGTTTCAGACAATTGAGTTGTCAACTAGTAGATAATTTTCTATTACTTTCTGACAATTGTAATAGAGTTTTGGATAAATCTCTTAACCGAGTAGACTTAACAATCTTATGTAAATCTCTTAACCGAGTGCACACTTCATTAGTGTTGTTAAATCCTATAACTAGGTAGATCTAGCTGATCTAACATATTACTCCTAATAGGGTAAGATCACCAGAAGTGATCAAAACTTGTAGCCCTAATAAGCAAACCTTTTCTATCTGCAGTAGTGAAGAATTTGTGGGTGTCATCCCCACCGTAGTTTTTACCTTCTAACAAGGGTTTATGCGTTACCAAAATACTTGTGTTATGTGATTTTCATATTGATTTCATATTGTTTACTTACATAAGTTAAATGGATGATTGATTCATGCAATTAGATTCAAGTTATTTTGGTTAGTTATCACTGTTTATAGTTATAGATCTAAAAGGTTTACAAGTGAAGTTTTTGAAGGCACTGATTCATCCCTCCCCTCTCAGTACCTATCTCTCCTAATTCCAAAAATTGGTATCAAAGCATAGTTCTCTTATTGAATAGTTTAACCACCGAAGGGTAAAAGATCTAAGTCATGGAGAGATATAAGCTTGACAAGACTATTGAGAATCAGAAGATACAGATGCAGATGTTTGTGGAATAGTATAAACAAGCTAAGGAAGGACTGAAGAAATTACTGGTTGAGAGGAAGAACCTAGCTATTCTATAGAATGAGATCGGTTACCATGAATAACCTATTGATGATATATTCGAGCATATTGGATCTAGTTCTGGAAGCATCTCTGATGGATCTGAAAGCATAATCATTGATTTATTTGAAAAGAATCAACATTTAACTGATCAAGTGAAAGCACTACAAATCGGTCAAGAATCTCATATGGTGAGAAAGGTAGAAATAATGAATAAAGCAAAACAAGCCGAGCAAGAAAGGAATTTGGAAATTGATGACCGAAGACAGATGAATGAACAACTTCAAGCTAAAGAGAGTGAGATACAAAGACTCATTGACTAACATTTCCAAGTAACTAATCAAATGATGACTGTGAATCAAGAGGTAAATCGAGTGAATGTAGAATTGTCAAGAAGACTAGAAGATGTTGCAAGACTCAAAGAAGAGAATGAGAAGCTTAGAAATGAAGTGAAAAATCAACATAAGCAAAATGAAATGAAGAAACTTGCTGAGGAAAGCTCTAAGAAGATTGATGACTTTCTGAATAATCAAAGAAGATTTGGGAGTAGAGCTGGAATAGGCTACACTAGTGAAGGAGAATCATCTCAACAAGCTGAACAAGTCAACATCAGTCAAAATAAAAAACTTAAAGTGTTGGCATGTTATCACTGTGGCAAACCAGGACATACATCTAATGTGTGTAGAAGAAAAGCACAAGGTAAACCTCCTGTCACTCCTAAGTTCAATGGATACTGTTACTATTGTGGAAAGTTTGGACATCCATCTTATGAGTGTAGAGCTAAACAAAATGATATTGCTAACAATACTACTATGGAGAAAATATACTATACCTGCAACAAGCATGGACACGTTGCACAAGAATGTAAGGTGAAAATGAAACAAGTTTGGACACCTAAGGAGAAACCACAATGCAGGCCATATCAACCAAAGAGACAAGGTAACTCTTATGTTTGGGATTATAATACATGGACTAACTATGTTGTATGTGGTTGGTATGGGCACATTGTAGAAAATTGTTACAGAAAGAGTTGGATTGGACAATCAAGAAGCTGGAAAAGCATTGGGATGGCTTGTATGCACGATCATAAGGTCGGTCATTTAAGCAAAAATTGCAGAGACCGAGCGCCAGATGAAAACCATATATTTGAGAGTGGATATACTATTGCAGATATCACGAAGTTAAGGAACACTATGTGGAAGAAGGCATCTAATGAGAATGCTGAGTCAAGTAACATAGTCGTGTTAGAATAACTGAGAGGGAGGTGAATCAGTTATCCAGTGTCCCAAAACAAAATGTATAATTCAAAACAACTTCTCTAATTTGTGCATGTCGGTAAACACTAAATACTTTCACTTTCTGTGCTTTTACCGATTACCAGTCTAATACTATAACAGTTACCAATCAAATCTAACATGTAACATGTAAAGAATGATAACAAACAAATATCACAATCAACACATAACACAAGAGATTTAACGTGGAAACCCTACAAAGGGAAAAACCACCTGGGACCAACAACCCAAAATTGTTCACTCTTCTGAAGTGAGGTCGGTTAAGACCCAACCCTGTTAAAGGTTTACAAACACACTGTCAGGTGTGACCTTGTTAGAGGATTTTAGACTAAAGTTATCATCCAACCAGCATTCACTATGGGGTTGACAGGATAACAATACTCATTCTATGAATGATACATCATAAGACTTTCAGAGTTCACTTGGTTAAGAGATTTTGACTGTATACAATGGTTAAATATGTAACAGTAAATGAGCTGCCTTAATACAACTTCAATTGCAGATTATAGATCAATATTCAGTCCATACAAATCCTTCTGATCAATATTTCACTTCAGATTCAATACTGTATCAACTTGCTATCCGACGGTAATTGCTCTCTATAGCTTGGTAATTGTTTTGCAGCTCGGTACTTACTAACCAATATGATTAGAATGCATGAAAACCTTGTTCACGTGATATTCCTACAATTTCTACTTCTTCTGACATTTTTCATAAAGAAATTATGTTCTCTTATATAGACGAGTAAATCATTTTCTTCTCCACCATCAGATTTTGTTGCTTAACCACATTCATAGATTTTGCCGCTTCAAACTTTCTTGGTACTTGTGTCAATAACATGTTTCAATCTTATCCATTAGATCTTCCTTGAATTTCATCAGTCGTTGATCTGCGTAACAAACATTATCTATTACCTCGATGTTATACTCTTGCCAGCTCATCAATCTTATTGGCTAACCTAATCATTTAATTCATTTTGTTCCACTCGATTAACAAAGAAATGCATCGGTGAACACTGCTCAGTTAATACTGCGATCGGTATACACTATACTACATCGGTGTATATTGGAAATGCTTCATTTACTGACAACACTGCTTTGTGTCTTTCAACTCTATACTTCATCATAGATGAATGCAACATAATAAAGTCAATATTATCAAGTCATAGACTCATCAACAAGTTACTCAATGTGTACCTTATCCTAATCTGTCATGTACATCTTTCTCCATGTAGATTTCTCTGTTCTTCATCTCTTTCACCTTTCTTCAAATGTCTCAGTATAGTAACTTACAAGATAAGTGTTGTCAAACTAGTTGACATCAATGACAACATAATATTGATTTAATCATATTACATATCTAATCAGCAGCTCCTCAGTGATCTTGTAATCACAGATTCTTCAATCAGATTCCAAATTAGTTGTAGTTCAACATGTCGGTGAAACCTCATCCACTAGATTGGGTGACATCGGTACCTCCACTTAAGGTGACAAAGGTATGTATGGAACTGACATTTCAAAATGATCATATTTTACATACAGTTCCTTATATATGATGTGAAAATACCAAATCTACATGAATAAAGATGCACTATGGTTTATGTGTTATGAGCTAACAATGTTATATAGTCAGTAAAAGAAAGACCGAGAGTTGGTTACCCGTCGGTAATCACTATACAAGGTTAACCGGACAACAGTGCAAACCGATGAAGAAATCCTATGTTAACCGAGCGGATAAAATTGTAGACATCATCGAGCTGACAACTGTTTCATACCAAAAGTTAGGTCACACATTTATTGCATGAAAGTTTGAGTGGGAATATCAAAAAGTCTATAAACACATGGGGACAAAGTTTATTGTTACATTGCGATTTTGAAGAACGAAGATTTCATAGAGAAGAGTTCAAGCTAAATATTTTTTAGAAAGATTCAAAGCTACTATAGATCAAACTGACAACATTCTTCGACGACTCCGAGTAAGTTCATTTGCTACCAAACACTTGTTATCCTACTACTTGCTGAAACCCTAGAATCAATTTATGACATCAACATCATCTGCAAGCAAATCGTAAAATATTGAGGAGGAAGTAGAACTAATTGTTAGGGCAAATTTCACCGAAGCTAAATTCAAACCACACCCCAAGGTTGCAGCACAAATGGATAATATGGGCACTTTTTCGAGTATCTCAGATAGGGTTTTATTGACAGAAGATGTAAGAGCCTATATACATTGCAAAATCAGAGAAGTAGGAGATTTTGAGACTATTGCTGCATTTCAACAAGTTTGTGGGCCAGATGGAAAATTAAAATTTGAATATAAGAAGATTGCGGAATCAGGGTTATCATGCTTCACATACTTCCCACAATCATTCAGTACAGACTAGATAAGAATAATTTTGAGCAGATTTCATGATGGAAAATTCTGGTCGGACAAACCTATTGAGGTCATAAAGAAAATTATTAGTAAGGTTATTGGGTATCCTGCAATCGACAAGGCAAAAGCCTTTCACAGTTTATCTCGTCCTGATGTGGAAAAGAATACTGGAGCTCAATGGGACGAAAGGGCACTAAAAATTTTGACAATCAAAGACCCAGCGGTCAAATTCGCAGTACATGTAATCTTATTGCATGAGAAGCATTTAAATGGCAATTGACCTTCATATTTTCCTTTTCCTTTCTTTTCTCTTTTGGCAATCATAGCAATGAAATCATCTAGTGTTTTCTCTTTATCATCAACATGAAAATTACCAGAAGTGTTTGTAGATTTCTTACCATGGACTGTTGCTTTGAAGGCTGTCTCACTTTTAGGTTTTGTCTTCAATCTTGAAATCTCAAAAGCTGAGATTTTTTTGATCAAGGTCTCTCACTTGAAATTAGATGTAAGCTGCATGGTCTCATCAAGGATGTTGATCTTGTTATCATATTCTAGAGTGAGAGTAGTCATCAATTTGTCCATAATGTCTTCCTCTGAGATCTCTCCACCATTGTTCCTAATTCTAGCAACTACTTCATTGATTATTTGATTGTAAGCTTTGATGTTTTCTTCAGACAACATCTCTAATGCATTGTATCTTTTCTTCCATGTCTTTCTACGCACATCCTTTGCTTGTTTGTTAGGTACTTCCATATTTTGTGGGTTGTATCTGCCTTCTTTATTTTTGAAAACTCACTATCAGATAGGGCATTGATAAGGACTTCTTTGGCTATTGCATTTTGATGAAATAATTCCTTTTGCTTATCAATAGCATCATCCTTTGCAAGGTCTTCTAAAGTAGGAATCTTAGCTGCTTTGATAGTTACATCAAAAACTTCAAAAGCAATGCACTGCAAATGGGTCACCATCTTGTTCTTCCAATCAAGATAATTCTCTCCATCAAACTTAGGACTTTCTTTTCTGAAGAATGCCATTTGATCAACCTCAAGCTATTAAAATTTCTCTCTTATGCACTTGGCTCTAATACCAATTGTTAGGAATAGTCCCAAGAGATAACTGAGAGGGGGGTGAATTAGTTATCTACAAGTTTCAATTCTTTATCCAATTAAGTATACTTAAACATAAAGCATAAACACCATGAAAGAACACTTGAACTCAACACCAATATTTTGGTTACGGGGAAACCCAAATAGGTAAAAACCCTAGTGGGAATTGACACCCACTAATATTTTGTACTAGTGTATTATGATCCTTGTTAGAAGATCCCTAACCCTGTTAGGATTTTCTTTACAAAATATTTAGTATAGTAGACCTGCTCAAGGGTCAGACCCTGTTAGGAGTCTTTTACAATAGTCCCTATTAGGGGAGAGGATGCATTGTCTAAGAGCACACTGCTCAAAGGGGCGAAGGCTACAACCTTCTGGATAACAGATACACACTATATTTGGATCTTGGTGAACTATGCTTAGACCTACTATCTAGATCAGTTCCAATGTATAGCACAACCACTTTACTTGGTCACATAGACCTTCTTATGATGGGTCAACACTTCACACACTCTGCTATGCTCTTCATAATCAACTCTGAGCCATACTTAAGCAATCACAAATGACTACCTATAAATATCTTTCCTCTAAATGATATAATCAAGTTAGCTTGTTAGAACCACCTTGAAATCATATTAGAGAAGCCATAACAATCTTCAATAATAAATTAGTCAGCTCTATTAAGCACGCAACACATTCTGGGACTTGTCCAATAAGATAATTATAGACGCACACTACACACTATCGACTCTACCAAATTAACTGTATCTTTCTCCTCAAGTTGAATTAATTCATGTGCTCTTAACTAAACATCACTAACTCTTCTCCAAGCTTAAATCCAAGGGAACATACTGAAATGATAGGTGAAACTCCAGAACCAATATAATCTCTGCCGACTCTTCCTGAACAAACATAAGAAACTGCTACTAGTGAATATCAACTACATAACTTCACTTCTACTAATCATTAGACTCTACGTCCATGAATGTAACATCAATAACATATCTTCAACATATATCCAAGTCCACAAGGCTCCATGATAACTATATGAACAACCATATATAGAACACTGCCTGTTACTCTGTCAAGAACACTGCTGACACAAACTGCTATATAACTGTCTGTACTAATAGTTAACCTCTGCACCCATGATATCATGCTGATATCATGTTCATGATACTTATACTAAAATCTTACTACATAAGTCTTCCATGCATGCTACTTTCCATATGTTTTCATCAATGACAAACATACAGTCAGTACTGGCCTGCTGGAAAATCTCCAACACTAGATTCAAAGGGCCAATATTTTGACCCCAAGGCTAATTTGTAGCCATATTTGGAAATATGAAATTTAGAGGCTGAGTATTGAAATGTGAGGGTATCAAGACTCCCGATGGGATTATAGCTTGCATAGTGGGTGACATTGAAGGAGTTGCAGGAGGAGAGGAAGGCCTACTTTAAGATTTAGTTTTTCTCTTTTTAGGGGTGTTCAAATCAGGAAAAAAATTGAAATTCTTCAAAAATTCAAAATCTTCATCAATCAACCCCTTGCTTCGATCACCTCTTATGTATCTTTTGTTAGACAGTTTTTTTTAAAACTCAAAACTATATTCAGTTTCTTGTAGGGGCCTGAGCAAGTCTATCCACTACTACTACTTCTTGAACAACTAGGATACCCCTTAGGCATTAACCAAGCTCTTCTTCTCTCTCCAAAACTCTGAGAGTTTGTTGGAATTATTAGTTTCTACATCTGTATTTCCAAGCTAATGCAACTAAATCAATAATCAAGTCTTCATGTGTATCGTCAAAACCTAAATTGGGCTAAAGTATGTGAAATATATCATTGTGTGGCAAAACCATTTTGATTCATTATAGATAATTTAGAGTCTAGTCTTTGTCACAAAACTGCCCAGTAGCGTCGCCAAAAATCTGTTAGTGAAAATATTTATCTTTACACTAAATGAAATATAATTTAACTCTATTACCCTCTCTTAAAGAAAAAAATTCATAACAATTGGGTAAATCTGTAGCAATCATTTCCCTCTAAATTTTACAAGGTAGAACTCCCTCTCATAAATATTCAATGAATTTATGATTTAACTACACACGTGTAGTTTTACTAAAAAGTACTTAAGGATCTCTCATATACTCTTAGGTATAGAGGTGATTTTCAAAGATAATACATAATATCAAGAAAATTTTAAAGAAAACACAGTTCCTTCAACTCTTAGAGATTTAAATTTTTGTTTTAAAAATAACATGAACAATTGTGGAAAGATTTGTGATCACCAAACAAACAAAAAACAATGCAAAGAAAATAACACATCAACTCACAAAGGAATTAACACATTATAGGTTTAAATAGTTTCAAACCAAAACTTTGCATTAATATATAAGCATTGTAAAGTCAAAATCTAAACAGATATCCAACCAATATTTCTTTCCACTGAGTTCTTTTTGCCCAAAGGGGAAAATATTACTAGCAAGTCTTTTAAGCTTAATTCTAACCCCTAAGTAGTCTTATGCTCCAACATAAATACTTTTTACAATCCGCGATGCCTCCCTGAAAACTCAACCTCTCAGATTGTTAACAAGAAATAGTTAAAACTAGTTAACATAGTAAAGCAATAGTTTTTGGATAGTTGTTCTCTTATCAAAGCAACTTAAACAAAAAAAAATCTATTCCATCTCCTTTGGTGTCTCATCATCCCATGTGGCATCCTTTACCAATTTCCAGCTCCGAAAGGTGCTCATGAACTCCTGCATTGGGTGAGTGTGCAAGCTTTTCATCCATAACAGTTTCACTCGGCATGTATCTTTCTCCCATTTGAGCTCCTTAATCTTCTCTGCTAGTTTCATAAATTGCCCTCTATTCAAGTATAGAAGCGCCTCCATGTTTTCTATTCTAGTGAAGTCATGGACTGTGGGATTTTTGTTCACTTTGATAGCATTCATAGCAATTTCAAAGATTTTTATCATGGAATCAGGATCTAGGTTTTGTTCTTTAAACTGAAGAATACCCAAAGGATTTACCACTTTTATGTCTTTCAATGTGTCGTCATGCATTTCTTTAATTTCTTTCCCTATGGCTTGAGCACTTTGGAATTGTAGATTTGAATAAGGTTCCTTTCCAACCCATGTTTCTCTTTAGCATGAATAGCATGCAGGGGTCCACTAATTTCATTAGGTTCTTTGATAGAAAATTTTCCACGCCATACTTTTCCACTTCCTGTACCTGAGACGTGATAGTTATGCACTTGGCTTCATCTAATTCCCATCCTAGAATTAGCGTTTGAATTTCAACAAGTAGTGTCTCACCCTCTGTGTAGATGACAACAAATTCTTAAATGAATTTGTTTCCTTCCTTTACAATTTTTTTCGATCCAGTTACCCATTTCCTCAATTAAGGTTCTTCCTTCTTGCATTTGTGTCAACAATTGCTTGCTATTTGCAGAATTAGGATCAAAAGATTATGGAGCCTAAACCAAAGGTACTACTCCTACACTACTTAAAGAGTTAAGGAATTATGCCATGGTGATGACTAGCTAGTTAAGCTCCCTTTTTTCCTAACAGTCCTTCTGAGATTGGCCTAGCATATGATCAATTGAGAATTGAATAAGTGATCTCTGGTATCATGGTTTAGAACTCCCAGTTCCATTTTAGTGACCTTAAAGACCTCAACTTATAGCTCTTGGGCACCTTCCTTTTGTTTATACATCACAATCTCTGCGGTTACCTTTCTTGTAGCAGGATCCATACTTAGCCTGACATTATTTTTCACCCTTTTATCTTTGGGGGTGCAGGCTGCATTCTTAGTAAAGATGTGTTTCATGGGGAGAGAAATTGGCTTCAAACTACACTTTTGATTCACATAATCAGATAACCAAGGGGGAATAGTACTGGAAGTTAGCCTATTATCAGTATACCTAGCAGGGGTCACATGTTCCTATTATTTTCTCTACTCTTCCAGTGTCAAAGAGATATCCTCCTCATTCATTTCTATATTCACGTAGCTTGAATCTTGAGCAGCCATCTAAGTTCAATTCTAAGACCTAGTCCTTGACCTCATCTGAGGTACAATGGGACGATCAGGATGTGATTTGATTGAAGGTTCACTTGAAATGATCTTTGTTTTGGATGGGGAAAAGTCACCTGCATCATTGGTCAAATCAAAAGCATTAGAAGGATTAGGTGATAACTGATTTGGGGTAGGACTTTTATTAGCCTTCTTTTGGTGTGCTACCTTAACTCTTTCCTGTCTCTTCTTCTTCTTTAGCTAATTATCTATGCATTTGAGAATGGTCCTTGCCATTAGCTTTATGTCATCTTCCTCTTCCCTAGTCCAGTTAATTTTTGGAATTATTTTATCTCAACCTTCAAAATTAGGTTCAATAATATCAGAGCTATCCTCATCGAGACCTTTAGCATTAAGTTTCAATTGTAAAGCTTTTATTTGGGGAATCAAAAATCTTGATTGGTCTATCTTTTCTATTTCCTCCTCATTGCCATAGTCTTCCCACAAATCCTCAACATGAGGAATCACCTCTGTTTGATTTTCTAGACCCATAATTTATTTTGCAAAATTTTTACTGTCGAAGCCTTTCCTTTCTTTATAAAACTGCATATTAAAACTCAATAGATCAATTCAATCCATTGAAGCATCAATCATGCTTTTACAAGTCAGAGCCCCAAGTTTGACAGGGAACATAGAGTCCCATTTTTCTTCAGGAAAGGTGTTTTTAATCACCTTGAATAACTGCCTACAGATTTCTGCTAGAATAAAACAATCAAAGGCATATCTGGGAAACTTGAGGGGTTCTTCATCAAACCCTCCTATTCTTATGTATGTGAACCTTGAGAATTGAATGAAGAAACTACCATACCTTTGAACTAATTTTTGCGCACCTGAAGAAATACTTTCCTCTATAATTTTGGCCAAATCATAGCATAATTTCCCCAAAAACACATCATGAACCCTATCGTAATTTTCCAGAACTCTGGATTTTCTCAAAAGAGGGAAATACGCATGAATGTTTATGTCTTCATCCCACGGTTCTCAAGGAATTCCACCAAGCTCTTGAGTACAAGCTAGACAATATATCAGATACGAAGACATATTTGGTTCCCTCTTAATCATTTGTGTTTGCTTGAGTTGTCCTCTCATTGAACTAGCAATTAACTCTATCCAATCTAGATATTCTCTTCCATCCAAAATAATTTCAATATAGTGATACATCCAATCCTTAAAGAGAATTTCTTGAGCTGATCCTTTCGCCCTATGTAGTAAGACTACTTAGTCATGGATATGCAACTTCATGTGATCCTTCATCAACATCTTTGGTAGCCTAGAAACTCCTTTATAAAATGTCTTTGTCCATTTCCTAGCAATATTACTGCGGTTTTTCTCAAACAGTTCATGAAACTGGGTATAAGACTGGGTTGGAATAAAACTAGAGAAAGCCTCATTGGGTAACTTGAAAATTGACATGATAGTTTCTCTAGTTATAGACAATAGGCTCTAGCCATCATTTTTCAATATACATTTCAACTTCACATCATAGTGGTTAACACACAGTTGAATTAGCCCAGGGTTTGTTATGGTAGGGGGAAAAGCGGCAACTTCAGGAAGGCCACTCGACATAGTCTCTAGGGTGTGCTCTTTATCTACGATGTTATTAAAATTATCTACCATTTTATATACTTCTACACCCATCAAGTCAGTGTCTAAAAATATTGGGGCTCAACACTCTAAGCTAGTTGTAACACAGAACCCTGTTGTCTTTCCAAAATTAAAGAAACATGCAAAGAAGGAATAGAGGAAGGGCTCTCGGTGTTTACCTATAATTCATTATTTTAGGGAGAACTCTTATCTTCCACAACGAAGCCTTGGTAACCTCTTTCTTTAAGAGAAATAAAAAAGCATGGCATGATTTAAAAATGCTCACATACCTATGAAGTATGACAAATATTTGGATATTAATTAAGTAGTGATATTGGAGTGAGGCATACATCATGACATGACACTCCAAATAGAATAGCCTTTGGGAAACTATCTATGTCATCATTTATTTTCCTCTGCCACCATCACTTTGCACGCGCCATGAGATAATCCAATTAACTCGCGTTGCCAACTCAAATTACACTCGTAGTTGCTAGATTCTAGAGGCACATCGTACCATCATTACGGTAATTGCTTATATGTCCCATCACATCATTAGTCACATCTTTTGCCAATTCACTTTGTGCCCCAAAGAATTTCCTTGAACCTATTTAAACTACTTTGAACCGAGGTATGAAGTGGTTCAAAGTGGTTTGACATTATATCATAGCTCACCGAAAGATCTCACCTGCAAATACAAACGTTAGATATAAATTCTCTATTGAACCTATTTGAACTACTTTGAACTAAGGTGCAAAGTGGTTCCAAAAAAAATTAAGGTGATGAACATCTGAAATGAGGAGGGCTAGCATACAGGTTCAAAGAAACACAATGGACATCATAGGGAAGAAACCACATACGTGGGGCATGAACTAAGATCAAAAGAAAAACATGGATAAAGGTTTTCAAATTTAAATAGAAGGGTCGAAGACACTTATACAAGGGGATTCATATGGATACCAACACCTATCCACTTCTCTTTTCATTTTACATTTAGAGGGCCTACCCTTGAGGTAAACATCTCACAGGACCGACCCAAGTGGGACAAAGCAAAGCCAACTCATCCAACCCACTATAAAATTTATGCCTGTTGGCCAAAAACCACAAGGATATAGCTATTAACTGTATTGGGTCACTTGTTTGACTGAAAGTACACATGCGAGATTAATTTATAGGGTTGAGAGGTCTCAACCTTTCTTGCAAGACTACCTTACTTGAAGCACTTATAGGGCTATAGGCCTCAATTCCACTAAGCAGAACTAAAAGGGATAGTTGTGAATGGATGCCCTTACTAGACACCATTGGTTAGAAGCTACATGAATTACCTCCAAAAGTATAATAATCTTTGTACAAGGATTGATCCAAGTGGACTTTACCCAGATCACCTCAAGACTACTCACCAAATGTATTCCCTTGGATGCTATCCTCATAAAATCCAACACCACTTTGTGCGAGGCAACGAAATACCAAGTTTTGGGCAAAGATTTTTATAATAGCCTTGACCTTAGGTAGTTTTTTATTGATGTGTCTTTGAATGTGTTAAGACTCATACAAATAATTTTGGAACATACACCTGACACTTTTTGACATATTGCAAAATCCCTTTAGACCTCACAAGTGCTTATATCCCCAAATGTCCTTTGTCCTTTGATGGATTGTTTGGAGACTTTTTCTTGATCACGCTATTGCTTACTTGGAAATATACAAACTTGATCTAGGAGCCCTCAACCTTATCACATATTCAAAATTAGAAGAGTCTAGATTGGTCCTCAAATTGACTTTTTCTTGCATACTGTCATTTTTTTTCAGCATCATATTGCACGATACGAGTTCTTTATCGCACCCAATACAAATTTTTGTGATACTATAGAATAAGCCTTCACCATATTATCAGACTTGGAGGAAATTTTCATCACACCTAATTTTGGAGTTTATTGTATGATCATGTGTTTGAATGGTTATTAAAACTTGTATTTAGGTTCTTAGATGTCAGTTGTCTAGGTTTCCTCTTGGCTTTTCTGTTATTCTGATCAGTAGTCATCCATCTGCAACTGGTATTCTTGATTGATTGACCTTTTGTTAGTAATTTGGTATCTCTTTTCTCTTGCTTTAAGATCTCAGAAGTTCTCTATCTCCTGTCTCAAGTACCCTATCTGAAATTACACATTGCTCAACTTTGTCACAAGTGCCACTCAACAGACATTCATGCCTCACTTTCGGTAACTTTTACTTAGTTCTCTTGGATACATTAACTCGATCATAAGTATCACTAATCAGGCATCCAAACCTCATTCTCGATACCTTGCACCTTATTCCATCTACTTTGTTATCTACTACTTATTCTTGAGACAACACTATCATTACCTTGATCTCTTAGCACTATCTTAGTAACCTCATTACTATCAGCTCGTTAATCTCATCCTCCATGCTAGTAATAACTTGTAGTCATTCCTATAAGGCTACAATTGATCCAAGAGGAAAATCCACTTACGATACTACTGGATCATCCTTTCATGAAGAACCTTTACATCAAACTTCTAATTATCAGTCAGTTCCCTTTGCCAACGCTGAAAACTTCGATCACATCAACATGTCAAACTTTGATTGGGCATGTGAAAAAGACATGATCCCGACTCTTCAGAGGATGAGGAACCCACACAAGAAGAAATTTGAAAGTTCCAAGAATAAAAATATTTTCATAAGGGGATGCAAGCCATCATGAGTTAGGTTAAGGATCGCTATTTCATGCTTCTTTCTTCTATGGGTGTGAAGCTTACCCTCGACTTTGATGTGGATGGTTTACTAAAAAGAGAGGTAGATTATCCTGTCACAACTCTCACCAAATAACTACATGATCTACACTATGAGATTTATCAAGTAAAGAAGGAAAAGGACCAACCTTCCAATAAATATTCACTTGAAACCATATGTCCTTTCCCCTTCAACATTAATCTCTACATGCCACTTTTTCTATCCAAGGTACAGATCCCTAAATATGACAAGTATGATGGAAATAAGGATCCCCAAGACCATGTGTGGGAATTTTATGCCTTGAGAGTGGATTTTATACATGAGCAGAGTTATTTGATGAGACTCTTTCCTTGAAGTCTCAGTGGATGGGCTATGAGTTGGTTCACCTCTCTTTCCCCTGGCATTAAGACCATTGATGAGCTTGTCCAAAAGTTCATCCAATAATACTCCTACAACATCTCACATACTATCACCATGCTTTATTTTTTCAATAAAAGGCAGTGTGTGGGAGATCCCTTGTCACATTCCTCCAACAATGATGGTGAATGTTTGCTCGATACCCTCGACAGATTTCTGAGCTTGAGAAAATTGATATCTTCACAAACACTTTGGTTCCTAAAATGAACTATGCATTGCAAATGAAAACACATGCCTCATTTGACAAGTTAGTTGAATCATCTATAGGCATAGAGTATGTCCTTGTTTGGAAAGGAAAAATTACTCTTGAGCATAAAGAACATAAATCCTCTTCCAATAACTAGCATACCAAAGACAAGCATAAGTTCTGGACCAAACCCAAGGATGTCATCAATGACAAAAGTGGTGGAATGACCTATGTGTCTACATATAGCAAACCAAATGAGCCAAATTTCAACCTTTCCACTAGTATTTAAGCATCAAATGCTCATAAGAATACTCAACTAGGCTCTAGACTCAACAATAACAAAGATAGGTCATGGATCCCTAGGCCTAAGAGAGACTTCACTCCTCTTAGAGAATCCCTTGAGAATTCCCTAAAGATGCTTTTGACAAACAAGATCATCACTTTTCCTAACAAATCTAATCCATACTATCCTAAGATGATAAAGCCTAAGTGGTGGAATGATAACCACTATTATGACTATCATCGTAATAAGGGCCATAAGACTAATGATTGCAATTAAGCTTAAAAATATAATCTAGGATTTGATTGATAATGAGACAATTGTGATTGATCCCCCACTAAAAAACACTAATCATAAGGCTTTCAAAGAGCCTTTTCCTAAATATGAAAAAGGGGAATCATCCAAGGCAAAAGAAAACAAAGTGGGTTACACATACTCTGACAATGACAATGTGATCCAAATTCTTGATTCCTCTGACCATACTATCAATGTCATCAAGATCAAAGGTGGGACTCAGGCTGAATCATCCAACATGGTAATTCGCTCTTAAGGAAAAGTTGCTCCATGAGGGGAAGGTTCATCCTCTTCCTCTTCTTCCAAACAAACAACTCAAGCATCCAAACCAACTACCTCATCTGCAACATGTGATTACAATCTAGTTTATCAGCTTCAATTTACGTTAGCTCAGATATCAATCCTTGAACTACTTAAAATGTCTTATGCACATAGGGAGATTCTAGATCAACCCCTCTTAGCAGCTAATATTCCTAAGGACCTAGACGTAGATAAGTTCCAGTCCATGGTTGGTAATCTCACTTCTACTCATTACCTAACTTTTTTCAAAAGAAGATGACAAATCTTTCAGTCATCCACATAACTAACCCCTCCATATTGAAGTCCTCATACACAAGCATAAAGTGAAATGCATTTTGATAGATGGAGGCGTAGGTTTGAATATCTGTATGTTTAACTTGGTTAAAGGTCTTGGTTTCTCAAAGAATGTTATCGATCCTCTACAGAAATTAACTGATGAAGGGTGCTCCCCTTAATGCCACAAACACATAACAGAAATAGAGAAACAACAACAATAATCTGCAAGAACAGAAAATTTGGCTTCTTATTATCTCCACAAATGTGGAATTACAAACTTTCAGAATTACAACATGCAAAGCCACATGGGCATTCCCTTACAATATTCTGTAGGACAAAGCCTCAAACTATTACCCAGAACTATTCTGAACTACCTAAGACAATAATACAGCCTTCCTTATATAGGCAATTCTCCACCACCTGGGAAGGTTCCAGAATTTTAGCCAATAAGGCCGACCAAACTTAGAATTATTTTATTTTACATTTTATTACATCATAGTCGGCTCAAGATAACCTTTGAAACCCGAACAGAAATTTTGAATAAAATTATTTTCCGCCATTTCGAGTGGCCCAACTTCCGAAGACCATAAGTCATCACCAGTTGACCCGATCGGCTATTATAACCCCATTTCGGAAACGCCACGAAGCGCTCTACAGGCTTGACCGGCGCAAGCGCTCCTCACCCAAATTTTCGACCTCATCCGGGGCCTCTAAAGCCTTCAAAACTGAGTTCAAAGTTTTTGTACCCTGCTGCAAATACGAAAATCTTCAATATCTTCCAATATACACTTGATCTGGCAATGAAACTTTACTGGCAGACTTATATGACCAAAATGAACCTCCAAGAAAGAAATCAGATCATTCTGAGCACATACGAAAATTACCAAAAATAGTAACTTTCCATAAATAGTAGCTCTGCACAAAATAGCCCTTATTGAACATAAAAACAAAAATATTTTTGGGTGATGCAAGATTGCTCTTACACCCAGGATGCTCTTGCATCAGACACCCGGGGTAATTTGAGAAGTGACCCTGTCACGACTCAGGTGTGCAGAGGAAAACCAAGATGGTTAACCTCCTCCTTTGTTAGCCACGATGAATCTTCTACAGGTCGTCCTTTCCATTTGACCAAATACTCTTCATATGTCCTATTCCTTGTGCTTCTACCAACACGACTGTCCAGTATGTCTTCGATCTCCTTAGTGTCTGAACTAGTTGCTGGAATACTCCACTGTGCTGCTGTGATCTTATCTTCAACACCTCCTTCATGATACTCTGTCAGATCTGAAATGTTAAACACTGGTGAAATATTTAGCTCAGTAGGCAATTCTACCTCATATGCGTTTCTTGAATCATGTTTCTTCAGTATCCTACATGGTCCAAACTTCTTCATTTTCAGCTTGTTATATGTACCAACTGGAAACCGCTCCTTCCGTAAATGAACCATGACTTCATCACCAACCTGAAATTCCTTATACCTCCTTTTCTCATCTGCCTTAGCCTTTTACTGTGCGTTCATCTTGGTAATATGCTTCCTCACCTCTTCATGGATGTTCTTCAAGTGTTCTGAAAAATCTTCAGTTTCAGCACTACTTATTTCTCCTTTATCTATCTTCCTCAATTCAGATGCATTTCTTGGACTACTTCCATATACAATCTGGAATGGTGATTTACCAGTGCTCCTGTTGACAGAATTATTGTATGCAAATTCCGCTTGTGGTAAAATCAAATCCCATCCTATTGGCTTATCTCCAACCAAACATCTCAGCAAATTTCCCAAACTTCTATTCACCACCTCTGTCTGTCCATCAGTCTGTGGATGATGTGATGAACTGAATTTCAAATCTGTCTTCAACTTCTTCCACAATGTACGTCAAAAAAATCTAACAAACTTAGTGTCCCGATCTGAAACTATGGTCCTTGGCAAACCATGAAGTCTCACTACTTCTCTGAAAAATAATTCTGCTACATAAACAACATCATTAGTCTTCTTGCGGGGAATAAAATGTGCCATCTTTGAAAATCTATCAACTACCACAAAAATTGAATCGTGTCCCTGCTGTGTCCTCGGTAAACCAAGAACAAAGTCCATGCTGATATCCTCCCAAGGCTTCTCTGGTACGGGTAATGGCTCATACAATCCTGTATTCTGCTTCACTCCCTTCGCCATCTGACATACTCGGTAACTCTGTACAAACTTCTTCACATCTTGCTGCAACTGTGGCCAATAATAATTCTCACTAACCAAACCAAAGGTTTTATCACGACCAAAATGTCCAGCCAATCCTCCACTATGCTTCTCCTTGATGAGATTCTCCCTCATAGAACTTCGTGGAATGCACAACTGACTCCCTCTGAATAGCATATCATCTTGGATGATAAAATCCAGCCATTTCGTCCTGTCTAGAGTAACAGGTTCTGTACAAGCCTTCCAAGCTTCACCAAAATCAAGATCCTCTGGATACAAATTCTTGAGTTCCTTGAACCCAACCACCTCAATCTGCATCTCTGTCAGCAATAGTTGCCTTCTGCTAAGAGCATCTGCAACCCTATTAGACTTTCCACTTCTGTGTTTCAAAACAAATGTATAACTCTGCAAAAACTCAACCCATTTCAAATGCTTTTGATTCAATTTTCCTTGACTATTCAACTATTGCAAAGCTTGATGATCAGTATACAAAACAAACTCGTTAGGAAGCAGATAATGTCTCCACTTCTTTAATGCCTGAACTATAGCATAAAATTCTTGATCATAAACAGAATATTTCCTCTTGGCATCATTTAACTTCTCACTGAAATAAGCAACAGGTTTACCTTCTTGGCTCATAACAGCTCCTATTGCAGTACCACTAGCATCACAATCTACTTGAAGCACCTTATTACAATTTGGAAGTGCTAAAATAGGTTGTTCTGTAACTTTTTATTTCAACAATTGAAAACTCTTTTCTGCCCCATTAGTCCACTTAAATTCTTTTCTATCCCCTCTCATTGTTTCAGTCAAGGGTCCACAAATACTGCTAAAATTTTTGATAAACTTTCTGTAAAAGCTAGCTAGACCATGAAAAGATCTTACCTCAGTAGCACTCCTTGGAGTAGGCCATTCAAGGATAGCCTGTACTTTCTCTGGGTCCATTTTTAGACCTTCTGCTGAAACTACAAATCTCAAATACACCAACTCTTTCTTCACAAAACTGCACTTCTTCAAATTAATCAACAATTTCTCTTCTCTCAACTTCTCAAATACCATACGAATATGCATCATATGCTCATCCAATGTCTTACTAAAGATCAAAATATCATCTAGGTAAATAATAACAAACTTACCCAGAAATTCTTTCAGAACCTCGTTCATGAGCCGCATGAAAGTGCTCGGTGCATTGGTTAGCCCAAAAGGCATGACTAACTACTCATATAGTCCTTCCTTTGTCTTGAAGGAAGTCTTCCATTCATCTCCTTCTCTAATCCGAATATGATGATATCCACTTTTCAGATCTATCTTTGAGAAATACACAGCTCCACTCAAACAGTCCATAATATCATCCATTCGTGGCAATGGAAACCTGTACTTGATTATAATCTTGTTTATTGCCCTAGAATCTGTACACATCCTCCATTCTCTATTCTTCTTTGGTACTAATACCGCTGGTACAGCACAGGGACTCAGACTCTCACGGATCAATCCTTTCTGTAACAGTTCATGTACTTGTTTGTTCAACTCCTCACTTTCTGCAGGTGTCATTCTGTGTGCTGCCTTATTCGGCAAACTCGCTCCTGGGATCAAGTCCATCTGATGACTGATCTTCCTGACTGGTGGTAATCCATCAGGCACGTTATCGGATACAATATCCTGAAACTCATTCAACAAATCTGCAACTTCTACAGGAACATCTTCTACTTCCTCTTTACCAGCTTTTGGAATTAAAGCAAAACATACATGCTCATGCCTCATACCATCTAGAAAATTTTTTCCATCAACAAAAGTTATCCTTGCATTATCACATACCTTTTCTTCAGTCTCCTTCAATGGTTTTAGCTTATGTCGCACTCCATCCTTTGTCAGGGAATAGGTATTCGCACGACCATCATGTACAACACATCTATCAAACTGCCACGGTCTACCCAGCAACATATGACATGCATCCATAGATATGATATCACACAATACCTCATCTTGGTATCCGCCAATCTTGAACTTCACTAGGCATTGTTCATTGACCATGATCTTGTGGTCATCCTGTACCCAAGCAATCCGATATGGATGTGGGTGTTTCTGTCTCTTGAGCTTCAACTTTGTCACCATCTCTTCTGACACCAAATTGTCAGTGCTTCCACTATCAATGATCACATCACAACATTTACGTTTACACTTGCACCTGGTGGGAAACAAGCTCCTCCTTTGCCCAGGTTCATTCTCACCGCTCAACAGGACTCTTCTGTTAATCAACATTTCTCCTCTTTCAGCATCTTCAGAATTTGATGATCTGGCATCTTCATCTACATGTGCAACTCTGGCCTGGCCTTCATTTCTCCTGTCTATTCTGCCTTGGCACTGAGGACATTCAAACGCCCTATGACCTTCTTCTCCACAGTGAAAACATGTTCCACGGAAGCCACCTCTTCCAGATCCTTGTCCTCTTCCCCTTCCTCTTTGATCTCTATTATTCTGATCCTGGAAGCGATTGGAATTATTTCCTCGCTGATTCTGACTGCTACTGGCCTCATCCTTCTTTTTTGGATCTTCATTTCGGCCACCATATGACCGTCCACCAGATCTTCCATCGCGACCTCTTCTATTTTTTCTGCTCTCAAACTTCTTGTTCAGCTTTTCCTCTACTTTTAGGGCAAACTGGTATGCCTCTTCAATACTGTTCATTCGAACCAGATTCAGCTCCTCCTGAATGCTTGGCCTTAACCCATTAAGGTATCGGGCAACTTTCTCCTTATCAGCTTCTGCATGGCCTGTTCTAATGAGAAGTCGATAGAACTCCTCTGTATACTCCTGAACAGATCTTCCTGCTTGCTTCAAACTTTGCATTTTCTTTAATAGATCAAGCTCATAATCAACAGGAATGAACTGTCGCTTCAATTTATCCACCATCCGATCCCATCTTGTGATTTTATCTTTCCCTCTTCTATTTCGCTCCAATTGAATTTCTTGCCACCAGATCTTCGCATGACCTTTCAGTCTGGCCTTCGCAAATTTGACCCTATCAGGATCCTCAACATCTTCATACTCAAAATATTCCTCACATTCATTGATCCAGTCGATCAATTCTTCTGGGTTAAGATTTCCAGAAAATGTAGGAACCTCAATCTTAGGTCTTTTCCCAATCTTAGAAATCGCTCAAAAAAGTCTTTCTTCCTCCTGGTTCACAATTTTAGCTTCTCCTTCTTGATATTCTTCTTCGGCTTCATCCTCGATTTCATCTCTGACATTAAGATTCATTCCTCTACGAATCTCTTCCTGTAATGCTCGTACTTGTCTCTGCAGCTCTCTAACCTCAGGTGTTACAACACCAGCTCTTTCGCCACGTTCCCTCCGTGGAGGCATTTTTGTGATGCGCGCTGAAACCCTAGCCACGGTCCTGGTGCAAACTGCCTCACAGTCGGCGATCTGTTTACACACTCAAGAAAACCTGCTCTGATATCACCTGATGAAAGGTGCTCCCCTTAATGCCACAAACACATAAGAGAAATAGAGAAACAACAACAATAATCTGCAAGAACAAAAAATTTGGCTTCTTATTATCTCCACAAATGTGGAATTACAAACTTTCAGAATTACAACATACAAAGCCACATGGGCATTCCCTTACAATATTCTGTAGGACAAAGCCTCGAACTATTACCTAGAACTATTCTGAACTACCTAAGACAATAATACAGCCTTCCTTATATAGGCAATTCTCCACCGCCTGGGAAGGTTCCAGAATTTTAGCCAATAAGACCGACCAAACTTAGAATTATTTTATTTTACATTTTATTACATCATAGTCGGCTCAAGATAACTTTTGAAACCCGAATAGAAATTTTGAAGAAAATTATTTTCCGCCATTTCGAGTGGCCGAACTTCCGAAGACCATAAGTCATCACCAGTTGACCCGATCGGCTATTATAACCCCATTTTGGAAATGACACGAAGCGCTCTACAGACTTGATCGGCGCTAGCGCCCGTCACCCAAATTTTTGACCTCATCCGGGGCCGCTAAAGCGTTCAAAATTAAGTTCAAAATTTCTGTACCCTACCGCCAATACCGAAAATCTTCAATATCTTCCAATATACACTTGATCTGGCAATGAAACTTTACTGGCAGACTTATATGACCAAAATGAACCTCCAAGAAAGAAATCAGATCATTCTGAGCACATACAAAAATTACCAAAAATAGTAACTTTCCATAAATAGTAGCTCTGCACAAAATAGCCCTTATTGAACATAAAAACAAAAATATTTTTAGGTGATGCAAGATTGCTCTTACACCCAGGATGCTCCTGCAATAGACACCCGGGGTAATTTGAGAAGTGACCCTGTCACGACTCAGGTGTGCAGAGGAAAACCAAGACGGTTAACCTCCTCCTTTGTTAGCCACGATGAATCTTCTATAGGTCGTCCTTTCCATTTGACCAAATACTCTTCATATGTCCTATTCCTTGTGCTTCTACCAACATGACTGTCTAGTATGTCTTCGATCTCCTTAGTGTCTGAACTAGTTGCTGGAATACTCCACTGTGCTGCTGTGATCTTATCTTCAACACCTCCTTCATGATACTCTGTCAGATCTGAAATGTTAAACACTGGTGAAATATTTAGCTCAGTAGGCAATTCTACCTCATATGCGTTTCCTAAATCATGTTTCTTCAGTATGCTACATGGTCCAAACTTCTTCATTTTCAGCTTGTTATATGTACCAACTGGAAACCACTCCTTCCGCCAATGAACCATGACTTCATCACCAACCTGAAATTCCTTATACCTCCTTTTCTCATTTGCCTTAGCCTTATACTGTACGTTCATCTTGGTAATATGCTTCCTCACCTCTTCATGGATGTTCTTCAAGTGTTCTGCAAAATCTTCAGCTTCAGCACTACTTATTTCTCCTTTATCTATCTTCCTCAATTCAGATGCATTTCTTGGACTACTTCCATATACAATCTGGAATGGTGATTTACCAGTGCTCCTGTTGACAGAATTATTGTATGCAAATTCCGCTTGTGGTAAAATCAAATCCCATCCTGTTGGCTTATCTCCAACCAAACATCTCAGCAAATTTCCCAAACTTCTATTGACCACCTCTGTCTGTCCATCAGTCTGTGGATGATGTGATGAACTGAACTTCAAATCTATCTTCAACTTCTTCCACAATGTACACCAAAAATATCCAACAAACTTAGTGTCCCATTCTAAAACTATGGTCCTTGGCAAACCATGAAGTCTCACTACTTCTCTGAAAAACAATTCTGCTACATGAACAACATCATTAGTCTTCTTGCAGGGAATAAAATATGCCATCTTTGAAAATCTAGCAACTAGCACAAAAATTGAATCGTGTCCCCGCTGTGTCCTCGGTAAACCAAGAACAAAGTCCATGCTGATATCCTCCCAAGGCTTCTCTGGTACGGGTAATGGCTGATACAATCCTGTATTCTGCTTTACTCCCTTCGCCATCTGACATACTCGGTAACTCTGTACAAACTTCTTCACATCTTGCTGCAACTGTGGCCAATAATAATTTTCACTAACCAAACCAAGGGTTTTATCACGACTAAAATGTCCAGCCAATCCTCCACTATGCTTCTCCTTGATGAGATTCTCCCTCATAGAACTTCGTGGAATGCACAACTGACTCCCTCTGAATAGCATATCATCTTGGATGATAAAATCCAGCCATTTCGTTCTGTCTAGAGTAACAGGTTCTGTACAAGCCTTCCAAGCTTCACCAAAATCAAGATCCTCTAGATACAAATTCTTGAGTTCCCTGAACCCAACCACCTCAATCTGCATCTCTGTCAGCAATAGTTGCCTTCTGCTAAGAGCATCTGCAACCCTATTAGACTTTCCACTTCTGTGTTTCAAAACAAATGTATAACTCTGCAAAAACTCAACCCATTTCAAATGCCTTTGATTCAATTTTCCTTGACTATTCAAATATTGCAAAGCTTGATGATCAGTATACAAAACAAACTCGTTAGGAAGCAGATAATGTCTCCACTTCTTTAATGCCTGAACTATAGCATAAAATTCTTGATCATAAACAGAATATTTCCTCTTGGCATCATTTAACTTCTCACTAAAATAAGCAACAGGTTTACCTTCTTGGCTCATAACAGCTCCTATTGCAGTACCACTAGCATCACAATCTACTTGAAACACCTTATTAAAATTTGGAAGTGCTAAAACAGGTTGTTCTGTAACTTTTTGTTTCAACAATTGAAAACTCTTTTATGCCCCATTAGTCCACTTAAATTCTTTTCTATCCCCTCTCATTGTTTCAGTCAAGGGTCCACAAATACTGCTAAAATTTCTGATAAACTTTCTGTAAAAGCTAGCTAGACCATGAAAAGATCTTACCTCAGTAGCACTCCTTGGAGTAGGCCATTCAAGGATAGCCTGTACCTTCTCTGGGTCCATTTTTAGACCTTCTGCTGAAACTACAAATCCCAAATACACCAACTCTTTCTTCACAAAACTGCACTTCTTCAAATTAATCAACAATTTCTCTTCTCTCAACTTTTCAAATACCATACGAATATGCATCATATGCTCATCCAATGTCTTACTTAAGATCAAAATATCATCTAGGTAAATAATAACAAACTTACCCAGAAATTCTTTCAGAACCTCGTTCATGAGCCGCATGAAAGTGCTCGGTGCATTGGTTAGCCCAAAAGGCATGACTAACCACTCATATAGTCCCTCCTTTGTCTTGAAGGCAGTCTTCCATTCATCTCCTTCTCTAATCCGAATCTGATGATATCTACTTTTCAGATCTATCTTTGAGAAATGCACAGCTCCACTCAAACAGTCCATAATATCATCCATTCGTGGCAATGGAAACCTATACTTGATTGTTATCTTGTTTATTGCCCTAGAATTTGTACACATCCTCCATTCTCCATTCTTCTTTGGTGCTAATATCGCTGGTACAGCACAGGGACTCAGATTCTCACGGATCAATCCTTTCTGTAACAGTTCATGTACTTGTCTGTTCAACTCCTCACTTTCTGCAGGTGTCATTCTGTGTGCTACCTTATTCGGCAAACTCGCTCTTGGGATCAAGTCCATCTGATGACTGATCTTCCTGACTGGTGGTAATCCATCAGGCATGTTATCGGATACAATATCTTGAAACTCATTCAAAAAATCTGCAACTTCTACATGAACATCTTCTACTTCCTCTTTACCAGCTTTTGGAATTAAAACAAAACATACATGCTCATGCCTCATACCATATAGAAATTTTTTTCCATCAACAAAAGTTATCCTTGCATTACCACATACCTTTTCTTCAGTCTCCTTCAATGGTTTTAGCTTATGTCCCACTCCATCCTTTGTTAGGGAATAGGTATTCGCATGACCATCATGTATAGCACATCTATCAAACTGCCACGGTCTACCCAACAACATATGATATGCATCCATAGATATGATATCACACAATACCTCATCTTGGTATCCACCAATCTTGAACTTCACTAGGCATTGTTCATTGACCATGACCTTGTGGTCATCCTGTACCCAGGCAATCCGATATGGATGTGAGTGTTTCTGTCTCTTGAGCTTCAACTTTGTCACCATCTCTTCTGACACCAAATTGTCAGTGCTTCCACTATCAATGATCACATCACAACATTTACCTTCACACTTGCACCTGGTGCGAAACAAGCTCCTCCTTTGCCCAGGTTCATTCTCACCACTCAACAGGACTCTTCTGTTAATCAACGTTTCTCCTCTTTCAGTATCTTCAGAATTTGATGATATGACATCTTCATCTACATGTGCAACTCTGGCCTGGCCTTCATTTCTCCTGTCTATTCTGCCTTGGCACTGAGGACATTCAAATGCCCTATGACCTTCTTCTCCACAGTGAAAACATGTTCCACGGAAGCCACCTCTTCCAGATCCTTGTCCTCTTCCCCTTCCTCTTTGATCTCTATTATTCTGATCCTGGAAGCGATTGGAATTATTTCCTTGCTGATTCTGACTACTACTGGCCTCATCTTTCTTTTTCGGATCTTCATTTCGGCCACCATATGACCGTCCACCAGATCGTCCACCGCGACCTCTTTCATTTTGTCTGCTCTCAAACTTCTTGTTCAACTTTTCCTCTACTTTTAGGGCAAACTGGTAAAACTCTTCAATACTGTTCATTCGAACTAGATTCAGTTCCTCCTGAATGCTTGGCCTTAACCCATTAAGGTATCGGGCAACTTTCTCCTTATCAGCTTCTGCATGGTCTGTTCTGATGAGAAGTCGATAGAACTCCTCTGTATACTCCTGAACAGATCTTCCTGCTTGCTTCAAACTTTGCATTTTCTTTAGTAGATCAAGCTCATAATCAACAGGAATGAACTGTCGCTTCAATTTATCCACCATCCGATCCCATCTTGTGATTTTATCTTTCCCTCTTCTATTTCGCTCCAATTGAATTTCTTGCCACCAGATCTTCGCATGACCTTTCAGTCTGGCCTTCGCAAATTTGACCCTATTAGGATCCTCAACATCTTCATACTCAAAATATTCCTCACATTCATTAATCTAGTCGATCAATTCCTCTGGATTAAGATTTCCAGAAAATGTAGGAACCTCAATCTTAGGTCTTTTCCCAATCTTGAAAATCGCTCGAAAAAGTCTTTCTTCCTCCTGGTTCACAATTTCAGCTTCTCCTTCTTGATATTCTTCTTCGGCTTCATCCTCGCTTTCATCTCTAACATTAAGATTCATTCTTCTGCGAATCTCTTCCTGCAATGCTCACACTTGTCTCTGCAGCTCTCTAACCTCAGGTGTTACAACATCAGCTCTTCCGCCACGTTCCCTCCGTGGAGGCATTTTTGCGATGCGCGCTGAAACCCTAGCCACAGTCCTGGTGCAAACTGCCTCACAGTCGGTGATCTGTTTACACACTCAAGAAAACCTGCTCTGATACCACCTGATGAAAGGTGCTCCCCTTAATGCCACAAACACATAAGAGAAATAGAGAAACAACAACAATAATCTGCAAGAACAGAAAATTTGGCTTCTTATTATCTCCACAAATGTGAAATTACAAACTTTCAGAATTACAACATGCAAAGCCACATGGGCATTCCCTTACAATATTCTGTAGGACAAAGCCTCGAACTATTACCCAGAACTATTCTGAACTACCTAAGACAATAATACAGCCTTCCTTATATAGGCAATTCTCCACCGCCTGGGAAGGTTCCAGAATTTTAGCCAATAAGGCCGACCAAACTTAGAATTATTTTATTTTACATTTTATTACATCATAGTCGGCTCAAGATAACTTTTGAAACCCGAACATAAATTTTGAAGAAAATTATTTTCCGCCATTTCGAGTGGCCCAACTTTCGAAGACCATAAGTCATCACCAGTTGACCCGATTGGCTATTATAACCCCATTTCGAAAATGCCACGAAGCGCTGTATAGACTTGACTATCGCAAGCACTTGTCACCCAAATTTTTGACCTCATTCGAGGCTGCTAAAGCCTTCAAAACTGAGTTCAAAGTTTCTGTACCCTGCCGCCAATACCGAAAATCTTCAATATGTTCCAATATACACTTGATCTAGCAATGAAACTTTACTGGCAGACTTATATAACCAAAATGAACCTCCAAGAAAGGAATCAGATCATTCTGAGCACATATAAAAATTACCAAAAATAGTAACTTTCCATAAATAGTAGCTCTGCACAAAATAGCCCTTATTGAACATAAAAACAAAAATATTTTTGGGTGATGCAAGATTGCTCTTACACCCAGGATGCTCCTGCATCAGACACCCGGGGTAATTTGAGAAGTGACCCTGTCACGACTCAGGTGTGCAGAGGAAAACCAAGACGGTTAACCTCCTCCTTTGTTAGCCACGATGAATCTTCTACAGGTCGTCCTTTCCATTTGACCAAATACTCTTCATATGTCCTATTCCTTGTGCTTCTACCAACATGACTGTCCAGTATGTCTTCGATCTCTTTAGTGTCTGAACTAGTTGCTGGAATACTCCACTGTGCTGCTGTGATCTTATCTTCAACACCTCCTTCATGATACTCTGTCAGATCTGAAATGTTAAACACTGGTGAAATATTTAGCTCAGTAGGTAATTCTACCTCATATGCATTTCCTGAATCATGTTTTTTCAGTATCTTACATGGTCCAAACTTCTTCATTTTCAGCTTGTTATATGTACCAACTAGAAACCGCTCCTTCCGCAAATGAACCATGACTTCATCACCAAGCTAAAATTCCTTATACCTCCTTTTCTCATCTGCCTTAGCCTTATACTGTGCGTTCATCTTGGTAATATACTTCCTCACCTCTTCATGGATGTTCTTCAAGTGTTCTGCAAAATCTTCAGCTTCAGCACTACTTATTTCTCCTTTATATATCTTCCTCAATTCAGATGCATTTCTTGGACTACTTCCATATACAATCTGGAATGGTGATTTACCAGTGCTCCTGTTGACAGAATTATTGTATGCAAATTCCGCTTGTGGTAAAATCAAATCCCATCCTGTTGGCTTATCTCCAACCAAACATCTCAGCAAATTTCTCAAACTTCTATTCACCACCTCTGTCTGTCCATCAGTCTGTGGATGATGTGATGAACTGAACTTCAAATCTATCTTCAACATCTTCCACAATGTACACCAGAAATATTCAACAAACTTAGTGTCCCAATCTGAAACTATGGTCCTTAGCAAACCATGAAGTCTCACTACTTCTCTGAAAAACAATTCTGCTACATGAACATCATCATTAGTCTTCTTGCAGGGAATAAAATATGCCATCTTTGAAAATCTATCAACTACCACAAAAATTGAATCGTGTCCCCGCTGTGTCCTCGGTAAACCAAGAACAAAGTCCATGCTGATATCCTCCCAAGGCTTCTCTGGTACGGGTAATGGCTGATACAATCCTGTATTCTGCTTCACTCCCTTCGCCATCTGACATACTCGGCAACTCTGTACAAACTTCTTCACATCTTGCTGCAACTGTGGCCAATAATAATTCTCACTAACCAAACCAAGGGTTTTATCACGACCAAAATGTCCAGCCAATCCTCCACTATGCTTCTCCTTGATGAGATTCTCCCTCATAGAACTTCGTGGAATGCACAACTGACTCCCTCTGAATAGCATATCATTTTGGATGATAAAATCCTGCCATTTCGTCCTGTCTAGAGTAACAGGTTCTGTACAAGCCTTCCAAGCTTCACCAAAATCAAGATCCTCTGGATACAAATTCTTGAGTTCTTTGAACCCAACCACCTCAATCTGCATCTCTATCAGCAATAGTTGCCTTCTGTTAAGAGCATCTGTAACCCTATTAGACTTTCCACTTCTGTGTTTCAAAACAAATGTATAACTCTGCAAAAATTCAACCCATTTCAAATGCTTTTGATTCAATTTTTCTTGACTATTCAAATATTGCAAAGCTTGATGATCAGTATACAAAACAAACTCGTTAGGAAGTAGATAATGTCTCCACTTCTTTAATGCTTGAACTATAGCATAAAATTCTTGATCATAAACAGAATATTTCCTCTTGGCATCATTTAACTTCTCACTGAAATAAGCAACAGGTTTACCTTCTTGGCTCATAACAGCTCCTATTGCAGTACCACTAGCATCACAATCTACTTGAAACACCTTATTAAAATTTGGAAGTGCTAAAATAGGTTGTTCTGTAACTTTTTGTTTCAACAATTGAAAACTCTTTTCTGCCCCATTAGTCCACTTAAATTCTTTTCTATCCCCTCTCATTGTTTCAGTCAAGGGTCCACAAATACTGCTAAAATTTTTGATAAACTTTCTGTAAAAGCTAGCTAGACCATGAAAAGATCTTACCTCAGTAGCACTCCTTGGAGTAGGCCATTCAAGGATAGCCTGTACCTTCTCTGGGTCCATTTTTAGACCTTCTGCTGAAACTACAAATCCCAAATACACCAACTCTTTCTTCACAAAACTGCACTTCTTCAAATTAATCAACAATTTCTCTTCTCTCAACTTCTCAAATACCATATGAATATGCATCATATGCTCATCCAATGTCTTAATAAATATCAAAATATCATCTCGGTAAATAATAACAAACTTACCTAGAAATTCTTTCAGAACCTCGTTCATGAGCCGCATGAAAGTGCTTGGTGCATTGGTTAGCCCAAAAGGCATGACTAACCACTCATATAGTCCTTCCTTTGTCTTGAAGGCAGTCTTCTATTCATCTCCTTCTCTAATCCGAATCTGATGATATCCACTTTTCAGATCTATCTTTGAGAAATACACAGCTCCACTCAAACAGTCCATAATATCATCCATTCGTGGCAATGGAAACCTGTACTTGATTGTAATCTTGTTTATTGCCCTAGAATCTGTACACATCCTCCATTCTCCATTCTTCTTTGGTGCTAATACCGCTGATACAGCACAAGGACTCAAACTCTCATGGATCAATCTTTTCTGTAACAGTTCATGTACTTGTCTGTTCAACTCCTCACTTTCTACAAGTATCATTCTGTGTGCTGCCTTATTCGGCAAACTCGCTCCTGGGATCAAGTCCATCTGATGACTGATCTTCCTGACTAGTGGTAATCCATCAGGCACGTTATCGGATACAATATCCTGAAACTCATTGAACAAATCTGCAACTTCTACGGGAACATCTTCTACTTCCTCTTTACCAGCTTTTGGAATTAAAGTAAAACATACATGCTCATGCCATTTACCATCTAGAAAATTTCTTCCATCAACAAAAGTTATCCTTGCATTACCACATACCTTTTCTTCAGTCTCCTTCAATGGTTTTAGCTTATGTCGCACTCTATCTTTTGTCAGGGAATAGGTATTCGCACGACCATCATGTACAGCACATCTATCAAACTGCCACGGTCTACCCAACAACATATGATATGGATCCATAGATATGATATCACACAATACCTCATCTTGGTATCCGCCAATCTTGAACTTCACTAGGCATTGTTCATTGACCATGACCTTGTGGTCATCTTGTACCCAGGCAATTCGATATGGATGTGGGTGTTTCTATCTCTTGAGCTTCAACTTTGTCACCATCTCTTCTGACACCAAATTGTCAGTGCTTCCACTATCAATGATCATATCACAACATTTACCTTCACACTTGCACCTGGTGCGAAACAAGCTCCTCCTTTGCCCAGGTTCATTCTCACCGCTCAACAGGACTCTTCTGTTAATCAACGTTTCTCCTCTTTCAGCATCTTCAGAATTTGATGATCTGGCATCTTCATCTAGATGTGCAACTCTGGCCTGGCCTTCATTTCTCTTGTCTATTCTGCCTTGGCGCTGAGGACATTCAAATGCCCTATGACCTTCTTCTCCACAGTGAAAACATGTTCCACGGAAGCCACCTCTTCCAGATCCTTGTCCTCTTCCCCTTCCTCTTTGATCTCTATTATTCTGATCCTGGAAGCGATTGGAATTATTTCCTCGCTGATTCTGACTGTTACTGGCCTCATCCTTCTTTTTCAGATCTTCATTTCGGCCACCATATGACCATCCACTAGATCGTCCACCGCGACCTCTTCCGTTTTGTCTGCTCTCAAACTTCTTGTTCAGCTTTTCCTCTACTTTTAGGGCAAACTGGTATGCCTCTTCAATACTGTTCATTCGAACCAGATTCAGCTCCTCCTGAATGCTTGGCCTTAACCCATTAAGGTATCGGGCAACTTTCTCCTTATCAGCTTCTGCATGGCCTATTCTGATGAGAAGTCGATAGAACTCCTTTGTATACTCCTGAACAGATCTTCCTACTTGCTTCAAACTTTGCATTTTCTTTATTAGATCAAGCTCATAATCAACAGGAATGAACTGTCGCTTCAATTTATCCACCATCCGATCCCATCTTGTGATTTTATCTTTCCCTCTTCTATTTCGCTCCAATTGAATTTCTTGCCACCAGATCTTCGCATGACCTTTCAGTCTGGCCTTCGCAAATTTGACCCTATCAGGATCCTCAACATCTTCATACTCAAAATATTCCTCACATTCATTGATCCAGTCGATCAATTCCTCTGGGTTAAGATTTCCAGAAAATGTAGGAACCTCAATCTTAGGTCTTTTCCCAATCTTGGAAATCGCTCGAAAAAGTCTTTCTTCCTCCTGGTTCACAATTTCAGCTTCTCCTTCTTGATATTCTTCTTCGGCTTCATCCTCGCTTTCATCTCTGACATTAAGATTCATTCCTCTGCGAATCTCTTCCTGCAATGCTCGCACTTGTCTCTGCAGCCATCTAACCTCAGGTGTTACAACACCAGCTCTTCCACCACGTTCCCTCCGTGGAGGCATTTTCGCGATGCGCGCTGAAACCCTAGCCACGGTCCTGGTGCAAACTGCCTCACAGTCGGCGATCTGTTTACACACTCAAGAAAACTTGCTCTGATACCCCCTGATGAAGGGTGCTCCCCTTAATGCCACAAACACATAACAGAAATAGAGAAACAACAACAATAATCTGCAAGAACAGAAAATTTGGCTTCTTATTATCTCCACAAATGTGGAATTACAAACTTTCAGAATTACAAATGCAAAGCCACATGGGCATTCCCTTACAATATTTTTTAGGACAAAGCCTCGAACTATTACCCAGAACTATTCTGAACTACCTAAGACAATAATACAGCCTTCCTTATATAGGCAATTCTCCACCGCCTGGGAAGGTTCCAGAATTTTAGCCAATAAGGCCGACCAAACTTAGAATTATTTTATTTTACATTTTATTACATCATAGTCGGCTCAAGATAACCTTTGAAACCCGAACAAAAATTTTGAAGAAAATTATTTTCTGCCATTTCGAGTGGCCCAACTTCCGAAGACCATAAGTCATCACCAGTTGACCCGATCGGCTATTATAACCCCATTTCGAAAATGCCACGAAGCGCTCTACAGGCTTAATCGGCGCAAGCGCCCAACACCCAAATTTTTGACCTCATCCGGGGCCTCTAAAGCCTTCAAAACTGAGTTCAAAGTTTCTGTACCCTGCTGCCAATACCGAAAATCTTCAATATCTTCCAATATACACTTGATCTGGCAATGAAACTTTACTGGCAGACTTATATGACCAAAATGAACCTCCAAAAAAGAAATCAGATCATTCTGAGCACATACGAAAATTACCAAAAATAGTAACTTTCCATAAATAGTAGCTCTGCACAAAATAGCCCTTATTGAACATAAAAAGAAAAATATTTTTGGGTGATGCAAGATTGCTCTTACACCCAGGATGCTCCTGCATCATTAACAATCAAAGCATATGATGAAGAGGAATGCTCCTCTAAAGGCATGGTAGTATTTCCCATTCCAGTAGGTCATATTCAAAGGGACATCATCTATCAGGTCTTGGACCTTCCTCTAGCATACAACATACTTCTTAGTTTCCCATGGATTCATTAAATGTAGGTAGTACCTTCCATATACCATCAATGCATCATATTACCTCACTGTGGAATTGTAGTTACTATCCACATAACAAGAAATCCCTTAAGAACCAAGAAACTGAAGGCTCTAAACAAGCAACACTGGATGACTTTTAAAAGAAGCTGAGTATAAAAGTGCATAGATGTAAAATGGATTCACCTCTATTGAAATGTAAAGGGGGAAATATGAGATCTATTCTCAAAACCAAAATTCCCAAAGAAGAGATCCGATTTGATCAACCAAAAGGTTAATGCACAATCGAATCAATTTTATAGAAAAAGAGTAGGAAGAGAGAGAGTAAGTCCAATATTTCCCTAATGTGGAGGATTATGTTTAGAATATCGAATAATTGAAATACAATTACTAACCTCAAAATTAGGCCAGATCTGGAAAATGTTGAATTCTAATGTTTGTGTGTACTTTCTGGAAAATTTGAAACTTGTCCTGGATTGGAAATGCCGAGACAGAGAAAACCCAGAAATCTTTCCTCAAGATGGCTCAGCTCGAGTTTGACCCTCATAAAAGGTCAAATACCACATTCTTTATTTGAAGTCCGATTTGAATTCTGTTCGCAGATCCCGGAAGATGGCCGAAAAGGGTATCCAAATTCACTCTCAGATTTGAAACTCTGCACCTATACCTACAAGAAAATGGGGGGTTTTTGTTGTATGGGGGGTTTTCCTTAGTCAAACCTCAGTTTAGGAATTAACCTTGAAATTGAATTGAAATATATTGTGCATAAACAAAGTAATTGAAACAAATCACCTCGCTTATGTTGAAGTCCTTGTAGAAGATTCGAATCCTCAAATCCACAAGTAGGAATGAATGTAGGATGTAGGATGTCTCCAATCAATGGTATTTGATCTTCAACACCAATCTTGAATTGATATTTGCATATGAGAAGGCTTGAATGAATGGAGAAGGATGGATCATCAAAGGGGGGCTCCAAAGAGATTGAATCCTTTAATAGCTAACAATGGATCTCCCTGATGGATGAATGCTTGAACACTTGAATGCTTGAAAAACTTGATTGTTTGATGGCAAGAGAAGATGTGATGTTCTCACAAAACTTGATTGAGAAAACTTGATGTGAAAATGAGAGAGAAAGGCCTCCTTTTATAGTGATCTAGGGCACACTCCTCTAGATGGGCCACCTTGGAGAATTAAATCCTAATTAGGTCCTCACCTTTAGAAAATATACCTAGATTAAATGCAATTAAAGGACTTACCATCCTGAAACCCAAAATCGCCGACTTGGAGGTAGGAAAATAAATTTTCTGAAAGTCCGAAGCCCGAAAATTAAAGATTTTGAAATTTTGGAGAAAGGGGTCAAAGTTAAGATTGACCCTGACCTAGTCAAGGTTGACCTAAGACATTGACCTTTTTCTTTGACTCAAAACTAAATTAGGAGGTCCCAAGGATCCTCAAAAACCTAGAAATGATGCCAGAATAGGACAAAATATCAGGAATAAACATAAAATCTTATGATTACTGAGATGAAGTCCAAGAGGATCCATTTCTAAATCCTACCTAGAAAATAAAGCCATGAAAGAGATAAATTCAGGAGAATCCTTAAGATCCTAACCCTAATTTCACCTAGAATGAAGAAATCAAGTGCGGGGAAGAAGTGGAAAGCGGGGAGAAAAGCCAAATACATGCAAAGACCCAATCAAGGCACTTAACATGACCTCAAACCACCTACTTGGAGGGCTAAACACTCTTATCATGGAAGTACTTCCATTTTAAGATGATACATTAAGCCCCCACTTTAGCAAGAGTATGGACTCAATGCAAACTCTTGGTAAAGGAGATCAGAATAAAAAGATAATCTTATCGTAATGCAAAGGACAAAGAGAAACCTTAAGCCCCCAAGGACTCAAGTCTTCATCAAATCCTAGATCATAATAAGAGAGACATCTCTAGAGAGAGAAAGAAGGTGTGATTACCTCGCCCAATGAAAACTGATGTCCCATTGTGAACCACACAAGAAAATGGTGCAACTGGAAAGATGGAATTGAATTGCCTAGTGAATGTGGCTACTCACTAGTCAACCCATCAAGGATTTATCCTTAGGAATATTCTATTCCATAAGAATAAAACCAAAAACAAAAGAGATCCAGTCTTAAGGACACTTCCAACCTTAAGGGATCACAATATATGTGTATTTGAAACTGGAGGGATCAATAGATCCTAAAATATAAATCCATGCTTTAAGGATTAGTTACTAATCCAAAAAGGGAAAAGAAGTATCTTGAAAAATATGCGTGTATTGAAAAGTGTGTGTGCGCGATAGGTGAGCAGAGCGTATGCCCCCATGTTAAAGTCATTGCTGACACTTTAACAGGAGCAATGGCTTTAACGGAAACATAAACAACTCCACTGATTACGTTTCCACGTTGAGATGCCCCCAGACAAAGACAAATCAAGGGAAATATCACAGAAACATATAGAGAACATGAAAGGGATCTGCCTATCGTGGGGTCAGTATGATCACAAGATAATATATATATGATATTATTGCAAATGAATTGACATCATTCCCCAAAGAAAGTAGAACTACAATCACAAAGGAGGAAAGATCACATAAGATATACGAAGGAGAATCTTTTCGGACCATGACATGGAGACCAAAAAAAATTTGTGCTACCATATTTTGAACCCAAGTAGATTATACAAGGAAACATTTATGAACAATAGCACAGTTATGACATAACATTGAACAACGCATAGAAGAATAGAGATACATATAGAAGAATTTGAACAACAATTTTGATTCCTTCATCACCTTGCACCTACTGAGTAACAAGGCTCGTATAAAATAATCTAACAAAATTTAGCAAACACATTACGGGAGAAGCACAATACAATAGGAAAACACACAACAAAGCTACCACGAAGGACAAGCCAATCAAATGTGCCACCTACTTCCCCCATCTCATTGTATATCATTTAGGGAAGGTGGGTAACTCGCAAGAGGGACTATATCCAACATAGTAGGAATAATAGCCAATTCCAAATAAGGATCCTATTGAGAATCACTATGTTCGACACTAGGTGTAAGAGTTAATTGTGATGAAAGCATATTAGGTAAATCAATGTTAATGTCAATAGTCTCATATTCATCATTAACATCATTAGTATCATTGAGAGTATCTTCCTCATCCAAGTTAATCAAAATAGGATATAAGATATGAATAGAATCATCATAATCATGCATGTGAATATCATTATTAGTAACAACATCTTCTAACACATTATGCATAGGTTTATCCAAAGAAGATAGAGATCTTTTAGCTTTAGCATGAGCACGACGCTTTTTACGACATTTATTAGCAGATTAGTTATGTTTTGATTTATTTGAAATAGGTTGAGAACTAGGAGGAGCAATCATAGGATCCTTTACAGGTTCTCTAGGAAGATTAATAGGATTATCAACTATAGGAGGAACAATCATAGGATCTTTGATAGGTTTGGTAGAAGGAACTTGATTAACAAAACTAGAAGCCATAGTTAAAGGAGGTATCAAAGGTGTAGGTAAAAGACCACGATTAAGATCCATAGGAGGTGAACTTAATTCAAGAATTTTATGATGTTTATAAGCTTGATATGATTGAAAAATATTATCAGGGCAAGGAGGACATGAATTAGGTAGTGAAGGCCAAAAGAAATCTAGAGCAGCACAATCTCTAGGCCTAGAAGGTTGATATAGACTATGATTAATCATCTTCACTTCTCCATCATGAATAAACTTAAGACACTTATGGATAGGTTAACCAACAACATGCATGACAGTCAACCAAGGCACACCAAGCTTAACTTGAAATTGATCAGAAGTAGGAACCACAACAAAGGTAGTGTTCACAATTTTTCCAAAAAGTTCAACTGGTAAAGTAATAGAACCAAATGATGGATAAAAAAAACCATTAAAAGTTTGAATCCACACATCTGATGTATCATAGAAGTTTCATTGTAAACTTTTCATAAAAAGATTTTCTTTAGTGATAACATTGACTAAGGAGGTAGGATCAACAAGACAACCACAAGTAGGTATCTGAGCAACCCTAGCAGCAATGTAAAGGGGACCATCAGGAGCTTTAATAATCTTAGAGTCATCAAAGGTAATCAAAAGTTCCTGAGGTCTTTTATTCTTAAATTGTTGTCGAGGTTTAGGTTGATTTTTCATTTTAGGTTTAGGTTTAACTTTAGGTTGAGATTGAACTTGAGGTTGAATCTGAGTTTGAAGTTGAGGTTGAGGTTGAGGTGGAGATACAGACTAATCAACATGCTCCACTTGATTAAAAACATGATTGAGATCATCCATCTTTGAATCATACACAATTTCCATAGCAGATGGTTGAGCAATAGTATTAGTATCATGCGTAGGTAAAGGATTCATATAGATTTGAAGGTTCTGATTAGGAGGAGAGACAGATTGATTCCCACTACTATCCAGATTATCAACATATAAAATCTTAGAATTGATTAGATCTTGAACCTTGTGTTTTAAAGAATAACATCTCTCAGTATCATGACCATTCTGACGATGATATTGACAAAAAGCATTTTGATCAAAATATTTAGATGCAATTGTAGTAGGTAAAAGAGGTTGAATAGGAGGTAAAGTAATCATATTAGCAGCTAAAAACCTATTCATAATAGCATGTAAAGTTTCAGAAAGAGGAGTAAACGTACGATTCAATTGAAAAGTAGTGGATGCAGAAGTGGCATTATGAGATGCAATAACAACCTGATCAACAACTGCATTCACTTGTTTGTTTATCTTGACATAATTATTGAATTTTTGAAAATTGTTTGGATTAGGAGCAGCATCACTCTTATCAACTGGAATAGGAGCCATTGGAGTGGTGCTCTCAAATTGACTCACTTGTAATTGATAATGATGAAGCACTACACAAAGTTGTTGAAAAGAGGTAAATTTAGTAAGCAGAATCTTATCTCTAATATCCTTTTGCAAATTTGAAATAAACATACGTTGAATATCAATATCAGGAATAGGATAGGAAATTTGAGCATGCAAATGCTTAAATCTACCAATAAATTCAGTCAATTTTTCTTTAGCACTTTGTTTACAATGCATTAAATCAGTCAATGATACTTGCGAGCCAATATTATTTTGAAATTATTGAATAAAGGAATTAGCAAGTTGTGGGAAGGAATCAATTGAATAAGGAGGCAAAGAACAATACCATTGTAAAGCCTTGTCATGAAAGGTTCTAGAAAATAGTTTGGCTAAAATCCTATGGTCATGAGCATAATCACTACAAAGGATTTGGAATGTTTTAACATGACGAACATGATTTCCTTTTCCATTATAATTCTCAAGATGAGGCATCTCACCTTGCTAAGGAACACGAGTACGAATAATATCCTGAGACAAGGGACTTCCCATGTCACATGTAGGAATACTAAACTTATTTTGAGTTAAGGAAGCAAGTTGTTGTTGTAAGGATGATACAGTCTAAGCCAAACTGATGATTGTTGAATCATTAGAGGAAATAGGAGGAGTAGCAACATTAGACACACTAGGTAGAGTGTAAGAAGCTGTAGGAATAGAAGACACAACTGGAGGAACACTAGGAACTACAGTTGGAAGCAAATTGGAATAAGTAAAAGGAACATTATGATATGAAGGTTGTGATACATGAAGGGACACAGGAGGAACACTCATAGGAATAGAGGGAACCGTCACAGTCACTAAAGAAGGAGTATAGATAGGAATACTAGGCAAAGGATTAGAAGGAGGTTCAATACTAGTGATAGGAGGAGTTAACCCTAAATCTTGAGCTTCTTGAGCTAAAGGTTTAACATTGGAATGCACAAGATGAGTAATACCACACAAGAGGTTAATACCTTGATCACTATCATGGAGAACTTTCTTAAGAGCCTCTATAGCTTGAATGGAATCTTGATTATAGTTTTCTTGAAGAAGCCAATTACCCATTTTATCAAGTTTAGTGGAAAGTTTCTGGTCTTGTTCAGGAGGAACTCTTAAAGCATCATCCTCATCATGAGATGAGTGAGAAGAGTTTTGCTCCATAGGAGGATTGGAATCATGAATAATCAAGTTATCATTGGGGATCCTAAGGAAAGGAGAAGAAGATTCAGCATCAAAGGCACCCATGAGTCTACAACTTCTTCTAACTAGAATGTTATAAGTAGGACTAGTGGTAGTAAAGCTCATAAACCAATATAATGCAAATGAACTAAAATAAGAACACATAAAGCATGAAAATGAAATCTAATTAGCATGCAAGATCAATCACAAAGGACAAATCTAATAATAACAAGATAAAAGGAACACACAAGATAAGACAAAGGGAAATCTAACACCAAAAAGAAAGAGAGTAAGCTAGTCGGGTTCACAAAAATGAATACATGTAAAATGGATTCACCTCTATTCAAATGTAAAGGGGGAAATATGAGATCTATTCTCAAAACCAAAATTCCCCAAAGAAGAGATCTGATTTGATCAACCAAAAGGTTAATGCACAATCGAATCAATTTTATGGAAAAAGAGTAGGAAGAGAGAGAGAGAGTAAGTCCAATATTTCCCTAATGTGGAGGATTATGTTTAGAATATTGAATAATTGAAATACAAGTACTAACCTCAAAATTAGGGTAGATCTGGAAAATGTTGAATTCTGATGTCTGTGTGTACTTTCTAGAAAATCCAAAACTTGTCCTGGATTGGAAATGCTGAGATAGAGAAAACCCATAAATCTTTCCTCAAGATGGCTCAGCTCGGGTTTGACCCTCATAAAAGGTCAAATACCACATTCTTTATTTGAAGTCCATTTCAAATTCTATTCACAAAGCCCAAAAGATGGTTGAAAAGGGTATCCAAATTTGCTCTCAGATCTGAAACTCTGCACCTGTACCTGCAAGAAAATGGGAGTTTTTTTTGTATGGGGGGTTTGCCTTAGTCAAACCCCAGTTTAGGAATTAACCTTGAAATTGAATTGAAATATATTGTGCATAAACAAAGTAATTGAAACAAATCACCTCACTTATGTTGAAGTCCTTGTAGAGGATTTGAATCCTCAAATCCACAAGTAGGAATGAATGTAGGATGTAGGATGTCTCTAATCAATGGTATTTGATCTTCAACACCAATCTTGAATTGATCTTTGCATATGAGAAGGCTTGAATGAATGGAGAAGGATGGATCATCAAAGGGGGGCTCCAAAGAGATTGAATCCTTTAATAGCTAACAATGGATCTCCTTGATGGATGAATGCTTGAACACTTGAATGCTTGAAGACTTGCTTGAATGCTTGAAAAAATTGATTGTTTGATGGCAAGAGAAGATGTGATGTTCTCACAAAATTTGATTAAGAAAACTTGATGTGAAAATGAGAGAGGAAGGCCTCCTTTTATAGTGATCTAGGGCACACTCCTCTAGATGGGCCACCTTGGAGAATTAAATCCCAATTAGGTCCTCACCTTTAGAAAATATACCTAGATTAAATGCAATTAAAGGATTTTCCATCCCGAAACTCGAAATGGCTGACCTGGAGGCGGGAAAATAAATTTCCGGAAAGCCCGAAGCCTGAAAATTAAAGATTTTGAAATTTTTGAGAAAGGGGTCAAAGTTGAGATTGACCCTGACCTAGTCAGGGTTGACCTAAGACATTGACCTTTTTCTTAGGTTGACTCAAAACTAAATTAGGAGGTCCCAGGGATGCCCAAAAACCTATAAATGATGCCAAAATAGGACATAATGTCAGGAATAAACATAAACTCCTATGATTACTGAGATGAATTCTAGGAGGATCCATTTCTAAATCCTACCTAGAAAATAGAGCCATGGAAGAGAGAAATTCAAGAGAATCCAAAAGATCCTAACCCTAATTTCACCTAGAATGAAGAAATCAAGTGTGGGGAAGAAGTGGAAAGCGGGGAGAAAAGCCAAATACATGAAAAGACCTGATCAAGGTGCTTAACATGACCCCAAACCACCTACTCAGAGGGCTAAATGCTATTATCATGGAAGTGCTTCCATTTTAAGATGATACAAAAAGAAAGTAGAATGGGAGAATATTGATAGGATGCTTCATGCTCAATGGTCAAGTTGCCCATCTCACCTAGATCCTATGGCAAGCCATCTTCATATTTTTGACCTACTAGCACTGCTTCTCTAACAATTCATGAAGGAACCCGTATGGTTAAAGAAAGACTCCCTCTTGAACAAGAAAATGAGGAAAAATTTGATTCGCAGTGGCTTTACAAGGGAGAAGAAGCTAAAAAAGAAGTAAAGTATGCTAAAATTTCCCCTAAGAAGTATGGTGTAGGCTACTAGCTAATGCAAAAAATGGGATATGATGGGAAAATTCCCCTTGGAAAAGGAAAATGCCTCCTTGAACCCATACACACTAAATTATGCAATCTTAGAGACAAAACTAGAGTAGGATACTATGAAAAAAAGTTCACACCATCATTTGTAAGTGTTACCACCATTGATAGAATTGGAGATTATGATGATGAGGATGAAGATGTTCTTCGTAGAACTTATGAAAGGCTATTACACATACCTGCAGATCAACCTAATAAAGAAAATAGGGAACTACTTAGTGAGCATGAGCTCGTCACATCACCAGTAACTGGACAAAACCATAGACACTCTACCGAGGAGAGACATCCTAACTAAGCAAAGCTCATTAGCATTGCATACATCTTTGATTTACTTAGATTCATTAAATCATCTAGAGATTCTAGACAGCCCAAGCTTCTTTGCTTACCTCTGTTGGATTATGGAGACTACTCTTAGGCTGTAGATACCCAAGCACCCCTTCAAGCAGTGGACATTCAAGACAACCAATATGACACAAATGACCTCAACCTAGATGAGATTGAAGGGCATACTGGCAATCAAGAGAGTCATGAAGAAGAGGCCCACATGACCATATCTCAGTACCTGGGGTGATCTTCTAGTAGTAGAAATGACTCTCATGAGTATGAATGGGATCAACTATCTAATTCTTCAATTAACATTGAGATCGATGTCATCCACAAGTATGCTCCTATTTCCACTTTTGAGGTTGGTGGAAGTTATAACATGCCACATAATCCAGAGGTTAATCAGTTTCATCCAACTATTGGACTTTCTATAATGTCTCTTGTTCAAGATATTTCTAAAGAAGAGGAGTCTCCTCTAGGCTGTTGGAATTAGGAGAGATAGATATTGAGAGGGGAGGGGTGAATCAGTGCCTTCAAAACTTTACTTACAAAACCTTTTAGATTTATAACTGAATACTTGTGATAACCGATCAAAATAACTTGAATATAATTGCATAAATCAATCATCTAGTTAACTTAAGAAAGTAAACAACATGAAATCAATATGACAATCACATAACACAAGTATTTTGGTAATGCAAAAACCCTTGTAAGAAGGTAAAAACTACGGTGGGGATGACACCCACAAATTCTTCACTACTACAGATAGAAAAGGTTTGCCTGTTAAGGCTACAAGTTTTGATCACTTCTGGTGATCTTACCCTGTTAGGAGTAACATATTAGATCAACTAGATATACCTAGTTATAGGATTTAAACAACACTAATGAAGTGTGTACTCGGTTAAGAGATTTACATAAGACTGTTAAGTCTACTCTGTTAAGAGATTTATCAAAAACTCTATCAGAATTGTCAGAAAGTAATAGGCAATTCTCTGCTAGTTGACAACTCAATTGTCTAAAATAGATCTATAAGTGCTCATCAAAATATCACCTTATCTGTGATGGTTCTCTACTCTATTCTGCTTGGTAGCCTTCTTTGATTCTACTCAATCTGATATCCTCTGTACTCTGTTCTGCTCGGTAAACTGATTGTCTTGAAGTTAGGCAATGTCTTCAAGTGCTTCGTGATTCATATATATTAGTTCACCAACCTCATAAAATGGTGCGATCATACAAAATATATAGTGTTCTATTTTTTACGCCTTAGCAAAAATTAGGTTACAAAAATAATCATAACCCTAAGATCTACGGTGCAAACTAACCTAGATCAACTATTACAATAAGATAAACATTACATTTAATGAGTATCTTTTACAATAAATGCTCCTCAATCTTGGTAAACCATTTTATGATTTTTTGTAACCATTTACATAGAAGAATGTGCCATTTTAGATTACTATTCCATTTTCTATGATCATTAGTAAACACTGTATAATTTTCTCGGTGTATACTGGGTAAAAGTACAAAGCTGTGTCACACTTTTATAAGGGAAAAGGTCAACAATACACAAAATTTTTAACTTTAACGACATAAAAATGGCATTTATGTTTAAAATTTGGAGATGATGTAAACTAATGAAATGTGTAAAGGTGGATGAAGTTTATGCCTATAATTTTTTTAGTTTTTTTTTAACAAGAATTCACATAGTTTTAAAATTTTTTAAGTCCATTTTTTACTTGCTGAAAAATACTGAAAAATGAGGGTCTTGTTCGCACCAAAAAAGTATATGCAAATAATCTTTTTTTCCTTTGATTTCAAAATATGTCATAGATAAAATGTATAGCTAGTGCAAAAAAGAAGAAAAATTAGTTTTCAATTTATATTTTCTCAGTTATAACTACTTAAAGTCGAACATACCTGAAATCGACAGTTTTCATCTCGCGTCAAATTTCCCCTATCAAATCTACACCATTCAAAAAATAAATTACACACTCTTGAAGATAACTCTCTCCTCTAGTGTTAAATATAAATTTTCAATTTTTTTGATAAGCTTTACTATTTTTTTCTATTTTTGAAGCATCTTGTTCTCGAATGTTAAAATACCTAGTTGCGGTATTTTGAAATTATAATACATTAGATCTACTTAAAATACTATAAAAATTATACGATGATAACCTTGACTTTGTGCTCTAAAAAAGGGTATTTTTATATTTGTAAAAAAATATCATTAAAAATAGTAAGAGTTATTGAAACATCACTTTTCTGAAATAATTTTATTTCTTTAGTAATTGTTATAAAACATGCATTTAATAGATATTTCCAGTTGGAAAAGGTGGAGAACTTATCTAACTTAGTTAGAATGAATCTAGCTAGACCATATGTTTGACAAAAAATAATTTTAGTTAGAAATACTCAAATTCAGCTCTGCTGATAAGTTGTCCTGAAACGTGACACAACTTTGTGCTTTTACCCTACTGTGGTGCTCGGTGTTTACTGACCATCAGTTTCAGTGTCGCTGGTGCTCGGTTAACTGTCTGATGCTTGGTGTAAAGACTTTACCGACTGCTCTGTCTTACTCCTGGTTACGACCAACTCAATATAAGTAACCGACCGACCTGTTTACTATCCTTTGATACTAATGACAACCTTAAATGCTCAATAGAGATTAACGTAGGTAGTCCTCCTACAATTAGTCCTCAAAATATCTACTGGAACTTTGGATCACACTCCCAAATTATGATGGTTCCTTTAAAAATATTCCTACATAAAAGAGAAGTAGAATAGGATATTGATCATCATTTCAAGCCTAGACGGGTAGGTTCACATAATACCTCTCATAACTCCTCTAGCAATCCTTAAAGGATTCATAGTCAAAATAACCCTAGGGATGATAACTTCCTTGAATTATCCTCGCCAACCATGAATGATGATGATGATACTGAGGTATTTTCTCTTGATCCTATTGGTTCCTTACCTCTTGTCTACCTAGAGCTGATTGATTGGAATAAATCTGAGCCAATAAACTTATTCTCATTTTATAATGAACATAACCTATCCCGTTATCTCAATTTTGTCGAACCTATTTCCTCTTCCACCAGTGCAATGAATGAAAGAATATCAGTGGAAGATATCAAGTTTCTTAGTCACAAAAATACAAATAAAAAGAATAGGCAGTTTGATGGTGAAAACCACTCCGTGGCAGTATCAAACCCTAAAATAGTAAAAAAAGAAGAAGATATATCCAAAGGTTAAAACCTCTCTAAGATACCTATGAATGAGATACTTGATATTCTCCCCAAAATTTTTTAGGAATGATCATCCATGCTTATAGATCCTACGTACCAGGTGAACTTGGGTACATATGAAAATCCCCAAATCATACATCTGGCACAATCATTGTTTGAGGATGAAATACAATAATTTTTCTAGTTCTTTATAACAAAGAACGTTAATTTTGCATGGTCTTATGCTAATATGCTAGGCTTGGATACAAACCTTATCATGCATCATTTATCTATTACTTCATGCATCAAACCAGTAAAACAAAAGCTAAGAAAAATGCATCCCCATATCACATTACTGGTTTAGGAAGAGGTCGAGAAGTTACTCAAAGTCATATTCATTCGAGCCATAGACTATGCCGACTGGATATCCAACATTGTGCCTATTTCCAAAGCTAACAAGTCAATATGCATATGCACATATTTTAGGGATCTGAATAAGGATTTCCCTAAGGATGATTTCTCGTTTCCTAACATAGACATGTGTGTGTGTAAGTTTAACACCTTCATGAAATTAGGATTATTAACTAACAATTCTAAGCAAATACAGTTCAAATTTAAACTAAGAATTAAATTTAACATCCATGACATCTCATGGTTCTCTAACTAATTTGGTAAGTGAAGCTCTTAGCTTATTCTCCACTAGTGAAAAATCTAAAATGAGAAATATGATAGTACAAATGCTTAATCTAGCTCTCAAATTGATAATGTGATACATATATAATTCAAATGCTCTCAATTTCTATGAAAATGACTATAATGATGATGCTTTGCAAATGAATTTCTAAGATCCTTATTGATCTCAAAATGCCTCTTATTTATAGTAAATTCTCAAGGGTAGGGGGTAGAGTGAAGTAACCATGATTTATCCTTGGTTGAGTCAAAAACTTTGCAATGTTTTTAAATGGGGGGACAATTTAAATGTTAGTCTCAAAGTTTTGGACAAAAGGACAAAATTGAGTGGATGAGATTCAAAGTTGAAATGTGTGATTGAGATTCAACCATTTTGGAGTGATTTATGTCTCTTTGTCCTCAATTTTCATTGGTTGCTCAAATTGTTGTTGAAAGATATTAGGATTAATTAAATTTCATTAATTAATTAAATTAGCCATGTAAGGGAATAGGTTCAATTTGATTTTTGATTTAACAACTATACAATTAATTGATTAAAATCAATTATATAATGCTTTTCACCCCTTTAAGCTTGTATTTAATTATTTAATGTCATTATTTGATTTTTCCTTTGATTTTATAATCTTATCCAACTTTGATTTAATAAATGTCCATTTTGATTACAATTTGTAATTTTAATGATTTAAAGCGCTTGCCCATTTTTGAGTGTCTACAAATGCCCCTCTTTGAATTGATGTGCGAAGCTCATTGATTCAAAGAAATTTTAAGTCCTGATCACTTTTAGGTCCTGATTTGATACACCTTTGATTTATGATACTACCTGATATGATTCCTGATATGATTGATGATACTACCTAATATGATATTTGATATGATATGCCCCACTGATAGTAATTCAAAAATTTTGATGCCCCAAATTCACTGATGTTTGATGCCAATTTGATACTCTTATGATGCCCCCTCAGAAATGAAACATATTGATTGTTTGTTTTGAAAAATTTGATTATATTGATTTGATCCAATATGTTTTCATTTCTGAAAAACATTGATGATGGTCTTGGTTCACCAAATGCCCCAGTTTGATTTATAGGTTGATATAGGTCACTTGGTGAAAAATTACCTCCAAATTAGGTCAAATTTAGCTTAAATAGGTTGAAAAACCTAGATTTACTTTTCATTTTTACTTTTCATTGTTGAGATTTTGCTTTGATCCTAAGTTGATTATTCACGATGGTTGTGCCTATTCGGGAGCATCGGTTTGAGAGAGGTCATTGGTATCAGAGACCCTTGGATTACAAACCTCTTGTGAGTGATTTCAAACCTTCTATTGTGCATTTATTGCTCTTTAATAATATTTATTGCATTTTTTTCATGTTGTCATAGTTTAAATTTTGCAAAATGCTGCGTAGTAGATGTTAAATGTCGTGTAGAACTGTAAAACATTTAAATGACACCTTAGTGTGTTAAAATACCACTTAGGATAGGGTAAAATGCCGCCTGATCACATTTAACTACCGCGTAGCACTAGGGTTATATTGCCAATTTAGACATTTTTTTTCCACATGAGAAACCCTAGCTTTTAAATGTTGCCTAGGCCAGATAAAGTGTCGCCTAGAGCTATAAAATGCCACATGAAATGTTAAGTGACACGTGTAATTGATAAAATGCTGCTTATGATCTTTTCTTTACCATGTAAGGTGAAATGCTGCCTCCTAATAGGCAAATGACACCTAAGGATTTTTGAAATTTTGAAACTCAAACTGGTTTTTCTGATGAAAATTTGATGACTTTGGCTGATTGATTGATTTTCCAAGATAGATAGGTCTATTGTAGTTAAGAAAAACAAGTGATTAGGATATCAGGATAATAGTACCAATGAATGTTTGCTTTGTCAATCTAATAGGATAGAAAAATTGATAGGTAGGATATTGATAGGTATGATTGATTGATCAGTGTGAAAACTGATAATTCACTCTTAGGACATAGAGACACGAATAAATGGTACTAGGTTTGATTGCTTGATACTTTGATTCTAATAGTATTGATTGACTTAAAATGGTTCACTGATATAGAAAACTGATATGATTCCCTTGATTTTGCCAAACATGCACATTTCTGTAAGCTTTATATACAGACCATTGCATCCTGGGTCATCAATCTAGGTTAGGATTTGACCCCAGCAGAGTACCATGTTATTGAGTTGTGCAGCCTGAGTTTCCTTCTTGACATCCTGTGGTTCTAGTTGAACCGTGGTCTCCTTGCAACTGTGGCAGAGAGATGGCACTCTGACCATAATAATTTCCATTTACCTTATGAAGAGATGACGATCATGCTAGAGGACGTGTATCGATTGTTGCACATTCCTACTCAAGGAGAGATGGTATACTATGATTCTGTTTATGATAGTACAATATGCAGATAGGTGTTCAGAGATAACACCATTGATGATGATACTATCACATGGGCACAGTTCGCTTCCTTTCCCACTTTGCTAGCAGTTATAGGTGCTCTGATTGGCAGATTATTACTTCCTGATCGGTGAGGTCATGATTTCTTTGTTGGATGGGGCCATATTCTAGAGGATATGCTTGCGCAGCCTTGGCGGTTCGACTGGGGTTATTGTATCCTTGCACAGTTATACCATGATTTGCATGAGGTGGTGTATAGATCTAACACATCTTTATTAGTGGGTGTGGTGATTCTTCAGTTGTGGGTGTGGGAGCATCTTCCCATCACTAGGCTAGTGTTAGATTGGATTCATCAACGAGGTTTCCTTTATGCTTTTCTATATGGTAGCATGGTTGTCCAACATCATCTAGGCAAGTTAGAGTATTGGCGTCAGAGGATCGATGATATGGATCAGGTCATCTAGAGACCTTATTTGTTTTGTGAGGGTTGGAGGGAGGATGATGATGAGCTCCTATATATGCTTGCTCCTTAGTGGATGATTGGTAGATCTATGATTGTGATTGAGTGATTTTTCTTTGGTCAGGTGTCCAGATAGTATGGCAGGGTTCAGGATATGCTACAGGGTACAATACTATATGCTTGAGTTTAGGCAGAGCAATCTATGCGCGGTGTCCAGATTGATTTTTAGTTTGCCTATGATCAGATTGCCTAGATGATGTACTACAGATGGGATATTTTAGTACATATAGCTGATGTTGGTATGTCTCCTGAGTTTAGAGATTGGTGGTCTCAGAATAGGTTTTTGAGATTTATAGATCTGGTGGAGCCTATCCTAGATAAAGATGAGAGATCAAAGGATGATGGGGGAGATGATGATGGGGATGAGGATGATGGTGGCAGTAGGCCTAGGTAATGATGAGCTCGTAGAGGAGAGAGAGCTGCTAGAGCTATGGGCAGAGGATGAGATGGACCATGGGTGTGAGGTGGACATGTTAGGGATAGGGCTAGAGATGTTAGGTAGCTACAACAGGGACCTGGGCTTGGTCATCCTAGAGCTGCCTTGGTACAGGGAAAATAGAGAAAATAGAGATAGGTACACATTGAGGCTACTAGATAGGTTCCTGGAGGATAGGATCCATTGGTTTAGTTATAGCGGGTTGCATTGGCACAACAGAATCAGATTCTAGCATAGTAGGTGTCTCTACAGGTTCCTTAGTCTTAGGATATGCATCAGACATCTCAGGCTACTCCTAGTATTGACACTCTATCATGCAATGTTCAGACATTGTAGACATATTTATTGACTGTTGTTGGTAGATTAGACCAGGTAGTGATTATGATGCAGCAGTTCATGCCCATTGTGACTCAGAGGCCCAATATGGCTAGCACTAGTCAAACTTCTCCTACTCAGGATAGACCAGGTGATGGGGGTCCAGATGGATCAGGTGCTAGTGATGGATCGGGTGGTGCCACAGGATCTTGATTATTGATTATGGATCTGTTCCTTGATGGTTTGTATCATGTTTTATGTTTATTGATCAGGACTTGATGTACCACTTTATTGATGACATTGTATCTTGCTATATTGATTTGATGGATCATTTGATGTTATGACATTTATATGATGATATACCTTCCTTGAGTCTTTTGATGTGTTCATGTGAGATCATCTTTATATGCAGCTATATGATTTTATATGATGCATTTACTTTTGATTATGCTATAGATGCAATGTATCTCATGTATGATATAGATAGATGGATGCAATGATCATGTAATTTTTGATATGATTTTCTAATTTTCAATGTATGGATGCAAAGCTTTAATGGAAATATGGATGCACCTATGTTTTTGATTTTTTTGAATGTATGTAGTTCTATACTTAACTATATGTATGCAAATGATGTATGATGAATGAATTTTTTTCTCTTTTTCTTTTTTGATATATGGATAATGATGAATGAATAATTCTATGGATGAATGCAAAAGATAAGCTCACATTATTGATTTGAATCAAGGCTGAAACATTTAATTGAACCCCCTTATTAATGTTTTACTCAAGCTGATTAACTAAACCCCTTTTTCCTTGGAAAAATAACTACAAACATGCACCTAATCTAACATGAAAATGCAATGCAACTAATTTGTCACTAGCTTTTAGCCAAGGAATGCCATAGAGAAATATTTTCATCATTGAGCATTTGTAGGACCAAAAAGCAAGTACAACCATCATTGACCACATCACGATGATATGAATACCACTTTATATCACTTTTGGTAACACCTTTTAGGAAACTAGTACAACCCTCACTAGTTGAATGACCAACTATGGGAGTATGAATACTGGTTTCAATAGATTCAATGTTGCAAGTGGATTTTGGTATTAAGATATGGAAGATCTAAATAACCAAGGTATCCATTTGTGTAAACAAGCAAAGGTCAATTTTTCATCCTATGTGATAGTCCTTGATGGTTCTTTGATGACCATGTCATTAGATGAATTCACATAAGTTGATGGATCTCCCTCAAAATAGTCACTCAAAGGCAAGAAAAATATCATGTCTTCATCATGGCCAATCTAGTCAAAACATCATCGATTAGCTAAAGAAACCTGATAAAAGTCATTTCAATAAAGATCATCAAATGAAAGCTTCAAGTGTTTTGCAATGTATCAAGATTTTCAAAAGGAATTTCCAAACATTCTGATCTTTGAGTGTTGTCAATTTTTAATCCTGAATAATAAAGTCAATGAAGGCTCAAGAATCAAGTTGTAGGATCAAAATACTTGGTTGTGAACAATGATATCCATCAAAGGTTTAACAAAAATCTCTCTCTCTGAATCTCTGATAAGTACCTCTCTAATGTGTGACCAAAAATAGCATTAATTGAATCTGTTTGTGCAAAAAAATCCAATCCTTTCTTGCCCCCAAGTGATAAATGTGATCGTGGGACAAACTTAGGGCACATAGACAGTGCAACAATGCAGTTGAAAGGTTTTATTATGACTATGCACAAATGACAGATGCAATGAAGATTTACAAGTGAGATGATGGAAATGTAATATGTACACATGCAACTGGGGAAGACTTAAGGGAACAAAAGGTGCTTGATTGCCAAGTTTTCACCTTTTGGGTCTTTTTCTCTTTTTTTGCTACCAAGGCACCTATTGCTAGGTTTTCACCAAGGCACTTTTTTCTTTTTCAATTTTTTTCTTTTTTTCTTTTTTTTTCTCATGTTTTTGATATTTTCAAGATATCTTTTGACTATGTACAATAAATATGATGCTTCTCATCTGATACTCTTTATACTCTTTCATCTACCTCATGTATAGAACCTCTTTAGATGGATGCTATTGATAGGTTCTTGTAGCTCTTCTCCATCACAATTTGCTAATTTATAAGTTCCCATTCCAAATGAAGAAACAATGATGAATGAACCAAGCCAATTAGCCTCCCATTTACCATTATTTTCTCTTTCAGCTTGATTCTTAGGGTTTTCTCTTAACACTAAGTCACCTACTTAAAAGAATCTTGGTTTGATATGCTTATTGTAGTTTCTTGAGATCCTATTTTGATAGACTTTCAAGTGTTCATAGGCTTGCATTTGATGTTCTTCTAACAGTTCTAATTGTTGAAGGTGGGCAAATCTATAGTCCTCATCTATTATTAACCTTTGCAAGGATACTCGTTAGTACGACATGTACAAAAGAAGTTATGATAGTTTTACCGAAGATAGTGTGAAGCTGACATGACAGAATATGAAGACAGAACTAGTAAAGAGTTAAGGGATTATTTTGTTTATGAAAATAATGAATTAACAATATAAAGGGATGACATCCTAGATGTTAACTCTTGGATAAAGCTATTGGTATAAATGTAAATGTAAATGTAATTGTAATTGTGAAGTAATTGTAGTAACAGGAAGTAATTGTAGTATTATTGAGAAAGAAGGACAAGTGATATGATGTGAAGTATATGAAGCATATGTAATAGCGATAGTGAAAGAGCAGCGAAGTGATATTGATGTAAGTAGTATAAGGTTATGTACCTTAACCTATTTTGTAATCAGTGTATATTGTACATTACTTGTTTGGGCAGTGGGCTCATCTGGTAATCACATTTTGTACTACAAATCCTAACAGGGTTGAGGCTTCTAACAAGGCCTATAGTCCCTTAATTAAGATTGATACACTATATGCTTGTAATAGACTCCTAACAGGGTCAACATCCTTAACAAGATACTTTCTCTTAGTGGATCTTTGTGGGTATCATCCCCATTGGGGTTTTCCTTTGGCCGGGGTTTTCCCTTATTATTATACATGTTGTTTAGCTTCTTATGTTATGCATGTATAAAGATAATTTGTTATATCCATAATTGGGAAAAAGATAAAGTTTGTAGAATATTGATGCACCCCCCCTCTTAGTATTCCCTATTTCTAACACTTTTCTCTTTTGGCTTGATTTTTAGGGTTTTCTCTTAACACTAAGTCACCTATTGAAAGACTCTTGGTTTGATATGCTTATTGTAGTTTCTTGAGATCCTATTTTGATAGACTTTCAAGTGTTCATAGGCTTGCATTTGATGTTCTTCTAACACTTCTAATTGTTGAAGCCGGGAAACTCTATAGTCCTCATCTATTATTAACCCTTGCAAGGATACTCGTAAAGATGGAATTTCAACCTCCAAAGGTAGAACTGCTTCGGCTCCATAAACCAATGAAAATGGTGTAGCTCCTGTAGGTGTTTGAATGCTATTTCTATAGGCCCATAATGCTAGGTTGATTTGTACATGCCAATCTCTTCCTAACTTATTCACCGATCTCTTCAAGATTTTGAGAATATTCTTATTTGTAGCTTCGACTTGTCCATTTCCTTGAGGATAATAAATGGATGAAGAGTGATGTGTAATATCGAAGGTGTCACAAACCTCATCCACATCTTTGTTTTTGAATTGATTTCCATTATTTGTGATTATGGCATGAGGGATACCATATCTGGAAATGATATGGTTCAAGATGAACATGGAGATCTATTTTCCCGTGGACGTAATCAAAGGAATGACTTCTACCCACTTTGTGAAATACTCTGTAGCGGTGATGATGTACTTGTGACCATTGGAAGATGGTGGATAGATTATTCCAATTAAGTCAAATCCCCATTCATATAATGGCCATGGTGTTACAAAGGGATGCAATTCTTGTGCCAGTACATGTATCATGTTTCCATGGTTTTGACATTTGTTTCACATTTTGACAAAGTGAAAAGCATCTTGCTCTAAGGTTTTCCAAAAATACCCCATGCGAATGATCTTCTTGGCTAGGTTTAAACTACTTGAGTGTGACTCACAAATGCCCTTGTGAACCTCACCTAAAGATAACTTAGACTCTTCTTCCTCTAGAAATCTAAGTAGCATCCCATCAAGACCCTTATGATACAATGTGTTAGAAAGGATTATGTAATGGGCTGATTGTTAGATGAAATTTCATTTTTGGGCTTGGGATTGGTCTGAAGGTAACACTTGGTGTTTGAGATATGTATAGATAGGGCTATACCAAGGAGAGTCATGTCCATTGAGTAGAGTAACAATTTGGGTGTCGGGAAGGTTAAATTTTGGTTTTGCCAACTCTTCCACCAAGAATTCACAATTCTCATTCTGATCAGGTTTTTGAAGTAAGGAAGCCAAGGTCATCATTGCATCTACTGCTCTGTTCTTCTCTCTTGGAATTTGTTCAAAAGTTATCAAAGCAAAGTAATTTTTCCAAGCATCTATCATAGTCTTGTATGGCATTAGTTTTTCATCTTTGGTATCGTATTCATCGTTGACTTGATTGATTATCAATTGAGAATATCCATATACTTGTAGCTCGGTGATGTTCCATTCTAAAGCCATCTTAATGCCAATGACTAAAGCCTCATATTCTGCTATATTGTTTGTATATGGGAACAAAAGCTTGTAGGACTTGGGAATAGTGTACCCTTGAGGGGTAATCAATAATATGCCAGCCTCGAAACCTCCTTGTGTATATGATTCATTGAAGTACAACTTCCATGTCTTGGCCTCTATATTGACAATTGTTGAATCCAGAAACTCCACTTGAATGGTTTGCATAGAAATCAATGGGTTTTTAGCTAAGTGATCTGCTATCACTTGTCCTTTTATGACCTTCCTATCCACATAATCAATGTTGAACTCACTTAATATCATGACCCATTTTGCTATCCTACCTGTTAAGGCAATTTTGCTAAGCAAGTATTTTAGAGGATCAATTTTTGCAATAAGTTTCACCTTGTGCATGAACATGTAATGTCTCAATTTCTGGGATGCAAAGACAACCGCTAGACATGCTCTTTCCATGAATGTGTAATTGAGTTCATACTTGATCAATGTTCTACTCAAATAGTAGATTTCTCTTTCTTTCCCTTTCTCATCTTCTTGCACCAAAAGAACTCCTAGAGACCTCTCGGTGGAAGATATGTACAACAACAATAGTTTTCCTTTGATTGGTGGCATTAGGATTAGCAGATTTATTAGATAAGTCTTCAACAACATGAAGGATTTGTCACATTCTTCATCCCACATGAAAATGGTATCTTTGTGTAGCAACTTTGTGAATGAATGGCACTTTTTCACCAATTGAGTAATATCCATTCAGCATATGCAATTGCTCTTATAAACCCCACCTTCAACAATTTCTCCAATTTTGCTTTGACTAGGCGAGCTACATGTGGGTGCATCTTTCTCAACTTCTACTTGACGGGCTTAACCCCCAGTTTAACATTCAAATGGTGCATGATGAAGTCAGGATCCAATCCTGGCATGTCGGCATAGGACCATGCAAAGTTCACTTGTTTTTCATGGAAAAACTTGATAAAATCCTTTCTTTCTAAAGGTGTAAGTGAAGCTGCTAGGTGTATGAACTTTAGATCCAATTCTATTCGAATGTTGACCTTCTTTGTTGGTTCTATGAGAATTGGGGACCTTTCTTCTTCATGTTCAGGTAGGGTATCCAAACTCTCTTCCTTTGGTGCCATAATTGGGTTTTCACCATAGGAAACATCCTTTATCTTTACTTTTTTCGGTTCTAGTGCTGCCACATAGTGGTTTTCATCACTAGAAATTTTATTTTTTTAATTTTTTTTCATTTTGTCTTTGGATTAAGAGGTTAGACCCCTACTTCTCTCATCATGTTTGGATCAAATTCATTGGTGAAAGAGGGCTCAACTACGTTTAAGTATTAGGTCATTGCTTGGTCATTTGGGAAATAGAGTAAGTCACTTGGCTCGGTTAGGTCCCAATCAATAAGGTCGGGATGCATCAAGGGTAAGGATTCATTTGGTAAAGTATCATCAGCTGGAGTTATGGACATGACCTCATTGGATGGTTCATACATTATATCATTAAGGTCAATGACGTGAGCTTCCTCGAGATGGTCCATGGAAGAAGGATCAAAGTCTTCTTCACTTGAGTCCTTAAAGACTTCTCTAGGAGAGAAGACATGTGGGGTAAAAACACCATATGAATCATCCCACCACAAAGGTATATAAGGTTCACCTACCCATTGATAATTATGTGCTTTCCCTATGAGAGACTCTTGTGGATCCGGTTGTATGTGTGTAGGAAGTTCCTCCAGATCTGCACTAGCTTGAGTATTGTCCTCCAAGACTTCCATGGGAAAGAACACATGTGGGTTAAAATTAACATTCAAATCATTTGCCCATGAAGTTACCCGAGCTTCCCTTACCCTTGAATGAGTAATAGGTGCTTGTCCTATGTTGAGCTCTTGTATATCGAGATTTTAATTACCTTGAGTTTGTTGCCTAGGAACCTTATCATAAGCATGTATTATGACAACCTCTTTATCATGGCATGAGTCATCGGACAAATTATCCTACTCATAGTCTCATGAATCATCGCTATCAACATCAGATTCCACCATGTTCACTTATGGATATGAATCATGCATGAGGCTGGAGATTTATCCTTTGTGCTGGTAGCCTACCCTTGAATTTTCCTCTTTTGACCTCCAATAAGGTTCAATAGGCTCTAGCAAACCTCTATTTATTTTGCATAAGGGTCCTCTTCCCTTGTACCCCATTTTTTTCATTATTTCAAATCCTTTTCCATATTGGTCCATTTGAATGTTGATGTGCTGAATTCTCTCTACGGGAGTATTTGAGGTATCATTTTCATCTTGATACAACCATTGGAGGACTTCATATTCTTCTATGTCAAATGCTGCCTTGTCACTTTCTCTTACAAAATAAGAGTTATATTTATGAGGAAGATGTTCCATGGATAGGTTCCCATGTGTTCTTGGAGATGTTGGTAAGTCGAATAGGGAAACAAAATATTCCCCTACTCCTATGGAACTGATTTTACATTGTTTCTCAAATGTATGCATCATCTCACTCATATAATTGTAATGATCCTCTTTAGCTTTATCTTTCTCCCCTCGAGTGGATTTTGAAGGTTCTATCTCTGGTGTAGATGCTTTATCTAAATTTTCATTTGAAGTTGGACCCTCATAACTCACTTTCTCCTTTCCTTTAGTTGATATAGTTGAGTTAGTTCAAGGAGGGCTTGGAATAAAGGTAGAACTTAATGTTAACTTAGGATCATCCACTTTAATGTCTTCAATGGTAGCCCCTTTGACAATCCCTTCTCTATTATGCAGAATAAATCATTCATGGAGAGGCTTTAGTGCATTGCAATATTGGAAAGGATTTGAATCCCCTCCAATCATGATTTCCTCACCGATGTACGGAAATTTTATGCATTGATGATACGTGGATGGAACTGCTTGCATGTCATGGATCCACAACCTCCTCAATAAGATATTATAAGTTATTTCATATCTAAGACTTGGCATTTTGTGTCTTTTTTAAGAGGCCAACTTGAATGGGCAATATAATCATGCCTTTTGAAGCTCTCTCTGCTTCATCATATGCCTTTATGGTAATTATTTTTGTAGGATCAATGCATGACTCAGATAATCCTATAGATTTGACAAGGTTCAAAGTGGAGATGTTAAGACCAACTCCCCCATCTATGAGAGCTCTCTTGACCCTATGTCTTTCAATCAAAACTTCTATATGCAACAAAAGATTTTTGGGATGAGTAATGGACATGTCATCATGGTCTGAAAATGAAAGAAAATGAGGCACAATGAGATGTCCTACCATATTTTGAAACTTCTCTTCATCCAAGTTGGTAGGAACATTAGTTTTCACTAAAGCTTTCTCTAAGATTTCCTTTTGATTTGGAAATAAGTTTAATAACTCCAAGATAGAAATTTGTGCTGGAGTCTTTTGTAGTTGATCCACCAAACTATATGGTTTTACTATTGTAGCCAGTTGTTTTGCCAAAATGCTAGATTGTGGAAGGCCAATCAGTTTAGGATGAACGCCTTGTAGGGTAATCCTTGAAGCCTACCCCCTAGTGATGACATTAGACATTTCCTTTTGGGGCTATTCCTTGATCACAATAGTATTTACCACATGCTCACTCTTGGATATAGTATTGATAACCTTATCATAATGAGGTGCAAAATTGATATTGTTGCTACTTTTCTTATTCTCCTTGGATGATTCACCTTTTTCATGGTTATAAAAAGGTTGTTTAAACACTGTGTGATCTTCATTACCTTGAGGTCCTTCAATAATGATTATACCATTATCAATCAGGTCTTGCACATGTTCTTCAACTGTAAGCAATCATTTGTCGTATGCCCTCTAATTCTATGATATTCACAATGACTATTCTCACTCCACCAGCTAGGTTTATTTTGTGGATCATAGGGTTGAATGCTAGGTATATTAATGATCTTGTTAGTCATGAGATTCCTCAATGCTTTCTTGAGAAGTTCACAGCTTATTCTCCACTAGTGACAAATCTAGAATGAGAAATATGATAGTACAAATGCTTAATCTAGCTCTCAAATTGATAATGTGATACAAAGATAATTCAAATGCTCTTAGTTGCTCTCAATTTCTAAGAAAATGACTATAATGATGATGCTTTGCAAATGAATTTCTAAGATCCTTATTGCTCTCAAAATGTCTCTTATTTATAGTAAATTCCCAAGGGTAGGGGGTAGAGTGAAGTAACCATGATTTATCCTTGGTTGAGTCAAAAACTTTACAATGTTTTTAAATGGGGGGACAATTTAAATGTTTGTCTCAAAGCTTTGGACAAAAGGACAAAATTGAGTGGATGAGATTCAAAGTTGAAATGTGTGATTGAGATTCAACCATTGTGGAGTGACTTATGTCTCTTTGTCATCAATTCTCATTGGTTGCTCAAATTGTTGTTGAAAGATATTAGGATTAATTAAGTTTCATTAATTAATTAAATTAGCCATGTAAGGGAATAGGTTCAATTTGATTTTTGATTTAACAACTATACAATTAATTGATTAAAATCAATTATATAATGCTTTTCACCCCTTTTAAGTTTGTATTTAATTATTTAATGTCATTATTTGATTTTTCCTTTGATTTTATGATTTTATCCAACTTTGATTTAATAAATGTCCATTTTGATTAGAATTTGTAATTTTAATGATTTAAAGCGCTTGCCCATTTTTGAGTGTCTACAAATGCCCCTCTTTGAATTGATGTGCGAAGCTCATTGATTCAAATAAATTTTAAGTCCTGATCACTTTTAGGTCTTGATTTGATACACCTCTGATTTATGATACTACCTGATATGATTCCTGATATGATTGATGATACTACCTAATATGATATTTGATATGATATGCCCCACTGATAATAATTCAAAATCTTTGATGCCTCAGATTCACTGATGTTTGATGCCAGTTTGATACTCTTATGATGCCCCCTCAGAAATGAAACATATTGATTGTTTGTTTTGAAAAATTTGATTATATCGATTTGATCCAATATGTTTTCATTTATGGAAACATTGATGATGGTCCTGGTTCAACAAATGCCCTGGTTTGATTTATAGGTTGATATAGGTCACTTGGTGAAAAATTACCTCCAAATTAGGTCAAATTTAGCTTAAATAGGTTGAAAAACCTAGATTTACTATTCATTTTTTGATGAAGGGTGCTCTCCTTAATACCACAAAGATATAACAAAAATAGAGAAACAACAATAATATGCAAGAACAAAAAATTGGCTTCTTATTATCCCCACAAATGTGGAATTACAAACTTTCAGAATTACAATATGCAAAGCCACATGGGCATTCCCTTACAATATTCTATAGGACAAAGCCTCGAATCAATACCCAGATCTCTACCCAGAACTGCCCTAGACAACACTACGGGTCATCTTTATATAGGTATTTTCCACCGCCCGAGAAGGTTCTAGAAATTTAGCCCTTAGGGCCGACCAAACTTAGAATTATTTTATTTTTTAATTTATTACATAAAAGTCAGCTCAAAATAAATTTTGAAACCCGAACATAAATTTTGAAGGAAAATTATTTTTTGCCATTTCAGGTGACCCAACTTCCAAAGACCATAAGTCATCACCAGTTGACCCGATGGACTATTATAAACCCATTTCGAAAAGGCCACAAAGCGCTCTACAGGCTTGACTCATGTAAGCGCCTGTCACCCAAATTTTCAACCTCATTCGGGGCCTCTAAAGCCTTCAAAACTGAGTTCAAAGTTTTTGTACCCTACTGCCAATACCGAAAATCTTCAATATCTTCAAAACTAGACCTGATCTAGCCATGAAACTTTACTGGCAGGCTGATATGACTGAGATGAACCTCCACATGTAAAATTAGAACATTCCGAGATCATATGACCAACTTACTAAAAATAGGAAGTTTCCATAAATAATAGCTCTCCATAAGATAGCCCTTATTGAATACAAAAACACAAATATTTTTTGGGTGATGCAAGATTGCTCTTACACCTAGGATGCTCTTGCATCATTTTTACTTTTCACTATTGAGATTTTGCTCTGATCCTGAGTTGATTATTCATGATGGTTTTGCCTATTTAGGAGCATCAGTTCAAGAGAGGTCATCGGTATTGGAGACCCTTGGATTAAAGACCTCCTACGAGTGATTTCAAACCTTCTATTGTGCATTTATTGCTCTTTAATAATATTTATTGAATTTTTTTCATGTTGTCATAGTTTAAATTTTACAAAATGCCGCATAGTAGATGTTAAATGCCACATAGAACTGTAAAACATTTAAATGACACCTTTGCATATTAAAATACCACTTAGGATAGGGTAAAATGCTGTCTGATCACATTTAATTGCCGCACAACACTAGGGTTAAATTGCCAATTTAGACATTTTTTTCCACGTGAGAAACTATAGCTTTTAAATGTCGCCTAGGCCAGATAAAGTGTCGCCTAGAGCTATAAAATGCCACGTGAAATGTTAAGTGATGCATGTAATTGATAAAATGCCGCTTATGATCTTTTATTTATCATGTAAGGTGAAATGTTGCGTCCTAATAGGCAAATGTTGCCTAAGGATTTTTAAAATTTTGAAACTCAAACTGGTTTTTTTGATGAAAATTTGATGACTCTAGCTGATTGATTGATTTTCCAAGATAGATAGGTCTGTTGTAGTTAAGCAAAACAAGTGATTAGGATATTAGGATAATAGTACCAATGAATGTTTGATTTGTCAATCTAATTGATAGGTAGGATATTGATAGGTATGATTGATTGATTAGTGTGAAAACTGATAATTCGCTCTCAGGACATAGAGACACGAACAAATGCTACTAGGTTTGATTGCTTGATACTTTGATTCTGATAGTATTGATTGACTTAAAATGGTTCACTGATATAGAAAACTGATATGATTCCCTTGATTTTGCCAAACATGCACATTTTCGTAAGCTTTATATACAAACTGTTGCATCCTGGGTCATCGATCTAGGTTAGGCTTTAACCCTAGTAGAGTACCACGTTATTGAGTTGTGCGGCTTGAGTTTCCTTCTTGACATCTCGTGGTTCTAGTTGAACTATGGTCTCCTTATAGCTATGGTAGAGAGATGTCACTCTGACTATAATACTTTCCATTTACCTTATGAAGAGATGATGATCACGCCAGAGGACGTGTATCGATTGTTGCACATTCCTACTTGAGGAGAGATGGTATACTATGATTATGTTTATGATAGTATAGTATACAGATGGGTGTTTAGAGATAACACCATTGATGATGATACTATCACATGGGCACAGTTTGCTTCCTTTAATTTTGTTAGCCGTCGATCTTCATAACAAGTCATGATCAAGTTTTGTCAAGTTAGGAAATCCTCTAACTCTTTTCTTTTTACTAATCTTGATCATGTTGTCAAAGTTCACATGGCATAACCTTCTGTGCCACAACCAAGCATCTTCATCCTTTATTAACAAACAAGAAGACTGATCCATATCAAGATAGAATAAATTACCTATGGATTGTGTACCAGTTTCAACAAGTCTTCCTTCATCAACATATATCTTCACCTTTTTTCTCTCAAAAAATAGTCTGTGGCCTGAATTGTTTAGCTGAGCCACACTTAAAAAATTATAGTTCAATCCATCTACCCAGTATGCATTTTCACATTGTATTCTGTCATTGATCATCAGTGAGCCTCTACCTCTTACCATACAAGGTGCATCATTTCCCATTCTCACATATCCTCCATTATATTCAACAAGATAATCAAACTTCTCTACATCACCAGTCATATGATGTGTACAGCCATTGTCTATGATCCATGTGTCATTTCTACTTATTTTAGAGATCAGTGCTATCTATTAATGTTTCTCTTCTTCCTCTGAGTCAACTTTCATAGCAACAAATACAACTTCTATATCATCATCAGAATCAGATTCAATTTCAATATCTTCAGCTATGTAATATACCTTTTTGCCTTTATCATCTTAGTTGTCTTTGTTATTGTGTCAGTAGCCTCTGTTGACTCTTCTCCCATAGCTTCCTTCAGATCAGTCTTTGGATCTATCATCATCTTTCTTCTGAGGACATCTAGTAGCGATGTGACCAACTTCTTTACAATTAAAGCATACGAAAGGTAGCTTACCTCTATACCTTCCTTTTGCTTTGGGAAATCTTCTGGCCATAAGAGCTTCAAGCTCATTGAGTTCATCATCGATATTGTCATCACTATCACAATTCTTGCTATTCCTGGTAGACTTTCCAATCTTCAAAGAAGACATGAAAGTGGATTCAATAGAAGGAACAACACTATTATCAAAGTTGTTTAATTCAAAAGTTGTAAGTTTACCAATTAGAGTGTCAAGAGTAAGGTTGGATGTAGCTCTTGTTTCATGAATTGCAGAGATCTTGATTGCATAAAATGGTAGCAAAGTTCTGAGAATCTTGCTTATTACTGTTTCATCATCAATCACTCCATTAGATGCTCTAATAGCATGTACCACCTCTTTGAGTCTATTTGAATATTGGACAATGTTCTCACCTTCTTTCATTCTCATATCATCAAATCTGCCTCTCAGACTTTCAGCTTGGGCTCTTTTGACATTCAGATCTCTACTATATATTATTGTTAATTTATGCCACATTGCTTTGGCAGTCGTGCATGTCTTAATATCTTCAAATTCAATGTCGGTTTAGGCAGCAACAAGTTCCATCATAGTAACAATGTGTTCATGCTTGTCCTTCAGTTGATCAAGAGTTAAGGGACCAGTGGGCAGTTGGATGTAGCCATTCTCCATCAGATCTAGTGCAGAATTCCCAATTCTAGATATGTGCAGCTTCATCCTGCTTTGCCATACTATGAAGTTCTCTTTGTTTAGCTTTGGTACTTCCCTCTTATACATCTTGAGACCTTTTTGCGTAAGTCCTTAAAACTCTATTCTAAGCAACTAGTGCTCTGATACCAATTGTTAGAATAACTGAGAGGGGGGTGAATCAGTTATCCAGTGTCCCTCGACAAAATGTATAATTCAAACAAACTTCTTCAATTTCTGCTCCTTAGTAAACACTAATTACTTTCACTATCTGTGCTTTTACCGATTACCAGTCTAATACCATAATAGTTACCGATCAAATCTAACATGTAACATGCAAAGTATGATAACAAACAAATATCACAATCAACACATAACACAAGAGATTTAATGTGGAAACCCTGTAAAGGGAAAAACCACCTAGGACCGACAACCCAAAAATTGTTCACTCTTTTGAAGTGAGGTTGGTTAAGACCTAACCCTGTTAAAGGTTTACAAACACACTGTCAGGTGTGACCTTGTTAGAGGATTTTAGACTAGAAGTTATCGTCCAACCAGCATTCACTATGGAGTTGACAGGATAACAATGTTCATTCTATGAATGATACATCACAAGACTTTCAGAGTCCACTCGGTTAAGAGATTTTGACTGTATACAATGGTTAAATGTGTAACAGTAAATGATCTACCTTAATACAACTTCAATTGCAGATTATAGATCAATATTCAGTCCATACAATTCTTTGTGATCAATATTTCACTTTAGATTCAATACCATATCAACTTACTATTCGTCAGTAATTGCTCTCTGTAGCTCAGTAATTGTTCTGCAGCTCGATTCTCACTTAACCAGTATGATCAGAATGCATGAAAACCTTGTTGAAGCGATATTCCTCCAGCTTCTATTTCTTCTAGCATCTTTGTAATGAAATTCTGTTCTCTTATATAGACAGGTAAATAGTTTTCTTCTCCACCATCAGATTTTTCCACTTAACCACATTCATAGATTTTTTTGCTTCAAACTTTCTCGGCTGACATCTCAGTAACATGTTTCAATCTGATCTGTTAGATCTTTCTTTAATTTTGTTAGCCGTCGATCTTCATAACAAGCATTATCTGTTATCACTGAAATCTAGGTACTTTACAGCTCATCAATCTTATCAGCTAAACTAATCATTTAATTCATTCCGTTCCGCTTGATTAACAAAGAAATGCGTCGGTGAACACTGCTCGGTTAATACTATGATCGGTATACACTACACTCCGTCGGTGTATACTAGAATTGCTTCATTTATCGACAACACTACTTTGTGTCTTTTAGCTCTATACTTCATCATAGATGAATGCACCATAATAAAGTCAATATCATCAAGTCATAGACTCATCAACAAGTTATTCAATGTGTTCCTTATCCTCATCTGTCATGTACATCTTTCCTCATGTAGATTTCTCTGTTCTTCATCTCTTTCACCTTTCTTCAAATGTCTCGGTATAGTAACTTACAAGATAAGTGTTGTCAAACTAGTTGACATCAATGACAACATAATACTAATTTAATCATATTACATATCTAATCAGCAACTCCTCAATGATCTTTAATCATAGATTCTTCAATCAAATTCCAAATCAGTTGTAGTCCAATAATAGATGATTGGTAGATCTATGACTGTGATTGAGTGATTTTACTTTGGTTGGGTGTCCAAATAGTATGGTAGGGTTTAGGATATGCCACATGGTACAACACTATATGCTTGAGTTTAGGTAGAGTGATCTATGTGGGGTGTCCAAATTGATTTTCAGTTTGCCTATGATCAGATTGCCCAGATGATGTACTATAGATTGGATATTTTAGTACATATAGATGATGCTGGTATGTCTCCTGAGTTCAGAGATTGATGGTCTCAGAACATGTTTTTGAGATTTACAAACCTGGTGAAGCCTATCCTAGATAGAGATGAGAGATAGGAGGATGATAGGGGAGATGATGACAGGGATGATGATGATGGTGATGGTAGGCCTAGTCGATGAAGAGCTCATAGAGGAGAGAGAGATGCTAGTGCTATGGGCAGAGGATGAGATGGACCATGGGTGCAAGGTGGACATGTCAGGGATAGGGCTAGAGATGTCAAGAAGGTACAACAGGGACTTGGGTTTGGTCATCCTAGAGTTGCCTTGGTACATGGACAACATAGACACCAGAGATAGGTACACATTGGGGCTGCTAGATAAGTTCCTGGAGGACAAGATCCTTTGGTTCAGTTACAATAGGTTGCATTGGCACAAGAGGATCAGATTTTGGTACAACAGGTGCCTCCATAGGTTCCTTAGTCTTAGGATATGGGTCAGACATCTCTGGCTACTCCTAGTATTGACACTCTATCACATGATGTTTGGACATTGTAGATAGATTTATCGACTGTTGTTGGTAGATTAGACCAGGTAGCAATTATGATGCACCAGTTCATGGCCATTGTGACTCAGAGGCCCAATATGGCTAGCACTAGTCAGACTCCTCCTACTCAGGATAGATGAGGTGATGGGGGTCCAGATGGATCAGGTGCTAGTGATGGATCAGGTGGTGCCATAGGATCTTGCTTATTGATTATGGATTTGTTCCTTGATGGTTTGTATCATGTTTTATGTTTATTGATTAGGACTTGATGTACCACTTTGTTGATGACATTGTATCTTTCTATACTGATTTGATGGATCATTTGATGTTATGACATTTATATGATGATATACCTTCCTTGAGTCTTTTGATGTGTTCATGTGAGATCATCTTTATATGCAACTATATGCTGTTATATGATGCATTTACTTTTGATTATGCTATAGATGCAATGTATCTCATGTATGATATAGATAGATGGATGCAATGATCATGTAATTTTTGATATGCTTTTCTAATTTTCAATGTATGGATGCAAAGCTTTAATGGAAATATGGATGCACCTATGTTTTTGATTTTTTTGAATGTATGCAATTCTATACTTAATTATATGTATGCAAATGATGTATGATGAATGATTTTTTTTCTCTTTTGCTTTTCTGATATATGGATAATGATGAATGAATAATGCTATGGATGAATGCAAAAGATAAGCTCACATTATTGATTTGAATCAAGGCTGAAACATTTAATTGAACCCCCTTTTTAATGTTTTACTCAAGCTGATTAACTGAACCCCTTTTCCCTTGGAAAAATAACTACAAACATGCACCTAATCTAACATGAAAATGCAATGCAACTAATTTGTCACTATCTTTTAGCCAAGGAATGCCGTAGAGAAATATTTTCATCATTGAGCATTTTTAGGACTGAGAAGCAAGTACAACCATCACTGACCACATCATGATGATATGAATACCACTTTATATCACTTTTGGTAACACCTTTTAGGAAACTAGTACAACCCTCACTAGTTGAATGACCAACTATGGGAGTATGAATACCCGTTTCAATGGATTCAATGTCACAAGTGGATTTTGGTATTAAGATATGGAAGATCTAAATAACCAAGGTATCCATTTGCGTAAACAAGCAAAGGTCAATTCTTCATCCTATGTGATAGTCCTCGATGGTTCTTTGATGACCATGTCATTAGATGAATTCACATAAGTTGATGAATCTCCCTCAAAATAGTCACTCAAAGGCAAGAAAAATATCATGTCTTCATCATGGCCAATCTAGTCGAAACATCATCGATTAGCTAAAGAAACACGATAAAAGTCATTTCAATAAAGATCATCAAATGAAAGCTTCAAGTGTTTTGCAATGTATCAAGATTTTCAAAAGGAATTTCCAAACATTCTAATCTTTAAGTGTTGTTAATTTTTAATCCTGAATAATAAAGTCAATGAAGGCTCAAGAATCAAGTTGTAGGATCAAAATACTTGGTTGTGAACAATGATATCCATCAAAGGTTCAAGGAAAATCTCTCTCTCTGAATCTCTGATAAGTACCTCTCTGATGTGTGACTGAAAATAGCACTAATTGAATATGTTCATACCAAAAAATTCAATCCTTTCTTGCCCCCAAGTGATAAATGTGATCGTGGGACAAACTTAGGACACATAGACAATGCAACAATGCAACTGAAAGGTTTTATTATGACTATGCACAAATGACAAATGCAATGAAGATTTACAAGTGAGGTGATGGAAATGTGATATGTACACATGCAACTGGGGAAGACTTAAGGGAAAAAAAGGTGCTTGATTGCCAAGTTTTCACCTTTTGGGTATTTTTCTCTTTTTTTCCTACCAAGGTGCCTATTGCTAGGTTTTCACCAAGGCACTTTTTTCTTTTTTTCTCATGTTTTTGATATTTTCAAGATCTCTTTTGACTATGTACAATAAATATGATGCTTCTCATCTGATACGCTTTATACTCTTTTAGCTACCTCATGTATAAAACCTCTTTAGATGGATGCTATTGATAGGTTCTTGTACCTCTTCTCCCTCACAATTTGCTAATTTATAAGTTCCCATTCCAAATGAAGAGACAATGATGAACAGACCAAGCCAATTAGCCTCCTATTTACCCTTCTTTTCTCTTTCGGCTTGATTTTTAGGGTTTTCTCTTAACACTAAGTCACCTACTTGAAAGAATCTTGGTTTGATATGCTTATTGTAGTTTCTTGAGATCCTATTTTGATAGACTTTCAAGTGTTCATAGGCTTGCATTTGATGTTCTTCTAACAGTTCTAATTGTTGAAGATGGGAAACTCTATAGTCCTCATCTATTATTAACCCTTGCAAGGATACACATAAAGATGGAATTTCAACCTCCAAAGGTAGAACTGCTTCGGCTCCATAAACTAATGAAAATGGTGTAGCTCCTATAGGTGTCTGAATGCTAGTTCTATAGGCCCATAATGCCAGGTTGATTTGCACATGCCAATCTTTTACTAACTTATTCACCGATCTCTCCAAGATTTTGAGAATATTCTTATTTGTAGCTTCAGCTTGTCCATTTCCTTGAGGATAATAAATGGATGAAGAGTGATGTGTAATATGGAAGGTGTCACAAAGCTCATCCACATCTTTGTTTTTGAATTTTTTTCCCTTATCTATGATTATGGCATGAGGGATACCATATCTGCAAATGATGTGGTTCAAGATGAACATGGAGATCTGTTTACCCGTGGTGATGATCAAAGGAATGACTTCTACCCACTTTGTGAAATACTCCATAGAGGTGAAATACGCCAATCAAGTCAAATCCCCATTGATAGAATGGCCACGGTGTTACAAAGGGATGTAATTCTTGTGCTGGTACATGTATCATGTAGCCATGGTATTGACATTTGATGCATATTTTGACAAAGTGACAAGCATCTTGCTCTAAGGTTTTCCAAAAATACCCCATGCAAATGATCTTCTTGGCTAGGTTTAAACCGCTTGAGTGTGACCCGCAAATGCCCTCGTGAACCTCACTTAAATATAACTTAGACTCTTCTTCCTCTAGACATCTAAGTAACATCCTGTCAAGACCCTTATGATACAATGTTTCGGAAAGGATTATGTAACAGGCTGATTGTCGGATGAAATTTCATTTTTGGGCTCGGGATTGGTCTGAAGGTAACACTTGGTCTTTGAGATATGTATAGATAGGGCCATACCAAGGTGAGTCATGTCCATTGAGTAGAGAAATAATTTGGGTGTCGGGAAGGTTAAATTCTAGTTTTGCCAACTCTTCCACCAAGAATTCATACTTCTCATTTTGATCAGGTTTTTGAAGTAAGGAAGCCAAGGTTGCCATTGCATCTACTGCTCTGTTCTTCTCTCTTAGAATTTGTTCAAAAGCTATCAAAGAAAAGTACTTTTTCCAAGCATCTATCATAGTCTTGTATGGAATTAGTTTTTCATCTTTGGTATTGTATTCATCATTGAATTGATTGATTATCAATTGAGAATCTCCATTTACTTGTAGCTCGGTGATGTTCCATTCTAAAGCCATCTTAATGCCAATGACTAAAGCCTCATATTATACTATGTTGTTTGTACATGGGAACAAAAGCTTGTAGGACTTTGGAATAGTGTACCCTTGAGGGGTAATCAATAATATGCCGGCCTTAGAACTTCCTTGTGTATATGATCTATCAAAGTACAACTTCCATGTCTTGGCCTCTATGTTGATAATTGCTGAATTCAGAAACTCCACTTGAATGGTTTGTGTAGAAATCAATGGGTTTTTAGCTAAGTGATCTGCTATCACTTGTCCTTTTATTGCCTTCCTATCCACATACTCAATGTCAAACTCACTTAATATCATGACCCATTTTGCTATCCTACCTATTAAGGGAGTTTTGCTAAGCAAGTATTTTAGAGGATCAATTTTTGGAATAAGTTTCACCTTGTGCATCAACATGTAATGTGTCAATTTATGAGATGAAAAGACAACCACTAGACATGCTCTTTCCATGAATGTGTAATTGAGTTCATACTTGATCAATGTTCTACTCAAATAGTAGATTTATCTTTCTTTCCCTTGCTCATCTTCTTGCACCAAAAGAACTCCTAGAGACCTCTCGGTGGTAGATATGTACAACAGAAAGGGTTTTCCTTTGATTGGTGGATTTATTAGATAAGTCTTCAACAACATGAATGATTTGTCACATTCTTCATCCCACATGAAAATGGTATCTTTGTGTAGCAACCTTGTGAATGAATGGCACTTTTCCACCAATTGAGTAATGAACCTTCTTATTGATTGAATCTTGCCTTGGAGAGACCTCATTTGGCTTATGTTCTTTAGAATTTCCATATCCATTATTTCTTGGACCTTTTTGGGATCCACCTCAATCCCTTTTTTTGAAACTATGTAGCCTAACAATTTTTTGGATTGGACCCCAAAGGCACATTTTTTTGAATTAAGCCTCACTTTGAATTGTTCCAATCATGTGAATATCTTTTCCAGAATCTGTAGGTGATGTTCTCTTTTATGTGACTTTTCCAATATGTCATCCACATAATCTTCTAGAAAGGTGTGCATCATATCATGGAAAATAGTGGTCATTGCCCTTTGATATGTGGCTCCAACATTTTTGAGGCCGAAGGGCATTATGTTCCAACAAAAGATACTCTAAGGGCATGTAAAGGATTTCTTCTCTTGGTCTTTGGGTGCAATTTTTATCTAATTGTAGCCGCTAAAGCCATCCATCAGTGAATACATAGAGTGACCAGCTGTCAAGTCAACTATTGCATCTATGCTTGGAAGTGGGAAGTCATCTTTGGGACATGAGAGATTCAAGTCTCTAAAATCCATGCATACACAAATGGATTTGTCATGCTTGGTGACTGGTACAATATTGGATATCCATTTAGCATATGTAATTTCTCTTATAAATTCCACCTTCAACAATTTCTCCAATTCTACTTTGACTAGGAGAGCTACATGTGGGTGCATCTTTCTCAACTTTTGCTTGATGGGCTTAACCCCCAGTTTAACATTCAAATGGTGCATGATGAAGTCAGGATCCAATCCTGGCATGTCAACATAGGACCATGCAAAGTTCACTTGTTTTTCTTGGAAAAAATTGATAAAATCATTTCTTTCTAAAGGTGTAAGTGAAGCTGCTAGGTGTATGAACTTCGGATCCAATTCTATTCCAATGTTGACCTTCTTTGTTGGTTCTATGAGAATTGGGGACCTTTCTTCTTCATGTTCAGGTAGGGTATCCAATCTCTCTTCCTTTGGTGCCACAATTGGGTTTTCACCATAGGAAACATCCTTTATCTTTACTTTTTTTGGTTCTAGTGCTGCCACATTGTGGTTTTCATCACTAGAACTTTTCATTTTTTTATTTTTTTACATTTTTTTCTTTGGATTAAGAGGTTGGACCCCTACTACTCTCATCATGTTGAGATCAAATTCTTTGGTGAAAGAGGGCTCAATTGCGTTTAAGTATTGGGTCATTGCTCGGTCATTTGGGAAATAGAGTAAGTCACTTGGATCGGTTAGGTCCCAATCAATAAGGTCGGGATGCATCAAGGGTAAGGATTCATTTGGTAAAGTATCATTGGCTAGAGTTATGGACATGACCTCATTGGATGGTTCATACATTATATCATTAAGGTCAATGACGTGAGCTTTCTCGAGATGGTCCATGGAAGAAGGATCAAAGTCTTCTTCACTTGAGTCCTCAAAGACTTCTCTAGGAGAGAAAACAAGTGAGGTAATCCTACCATATGAATCATCCCACCATGAAGGTATATAAGGTTCACCTACCCATTGATAATTATGTGCTTTCCCTATGAGAGACTCTTGTGGATCCAGTTGTATGTGTGTAGGAAGTTCCTCCAGATCTACACTAGCTTGAGTATTGTCCTCCAAGACATCCATGGGAAAGAATGCATGTGGGTTAAAATTAACATTCAAATCACTTTCCCATGAAGGTACCCAAGCTTCCCTTACCCTTGAATGAGTAGTAGGTGCTTGTCCTATGTTGAGCTCTTGTATATCAAGATTTTCATTACCTTGAGTTTGCTGCCTAGGAACCTTAGCATAAGCATGTATTGTGACAACCTCTTTATCATGGCATGAGTCATCAGACAAAGTATCCTACTCATAGTCTCAGGAATCATCGCTATCAACATCGGATTCCACCATGTTCACTTGTGGATATGAATCATGCATGGGGCTGGAGCTTTCTCCTTTGTGCTGGTAGCCTACCCCTGAATTTTCCTCTTTTGACCTCCAATAAGGTTCAATAGGCTCTAGAAAACCTCTATTTCTTTTGCCTAAGGGTCCTCTTCCCTTGTACCCCATTTTTTGCATTATTTCAAATCCTTTTCCATATTGGTCGGTTTGAATGTTGATGTGCTGAATTCTCTCTACGGGAGTATTTGAGGTACCATTTTCATCTTGATACAAACATTGGAGGACTTCATCATCTTCTTTGTCAAATGCTGCCTTGTCACTTTCTCTTACAAAATAAGAGTTATATTTATGAGGAAGATGTTCCTTGGATAGTTTCCCATGTATTCTTGGAGATGTTGGTAAGTCGAATAGGGAAACAAAATATTCCCCTACTCCTTTGGAACTGATTTTACATTGTTTTTCAAATGTATGCATAATCTCACTCATATACATGTAATGATCCTCTTTAGCTTTATCTTTCTCCCCTCGGGTGGATTTTGAAGGTTCTATCTTTTGTGTAAATGCTTTATCTAAATTTTCATTTGAAGTTGGACCCTCATAACTCACTTTCTCCTTTCCTTTAGTTGATGTAGTTGAGTTAGTTCGAGGAGGTCTTGGAATAAAGGTAGCACTTAATGTTAACTTAGGATCATCCACTTTAATGTCTTCAATGGTAGCCCCTTTGATAATCCCTTCTCTGTTATGAGGAATAAATAATTCATGGAGAGGCTTTAGTGCATTGCAATATTGGAAAGGATTTGAATCCCGTCCAATTGTGATTTAATCACCCATGTAAGGAAATTTTATGCATTGATGATACATGTATGGAACCACTTGCATCTCATGGATCCATGGCCTCCCTAATAAGATATTATAAGTTAATTTCATATCTAAGACTTGGCATTTTGTGTCCTTTTTAATAGGTCCAACTTGAATGGGCAATATAATCATGCCTTTTGAAGCTCTCTCTGCTTCATCATATGCCTTTATGGTAATTATTTTTGTAGGATCAATGCATGACTTGGATAATCCTAGAGATTTGACAAGGCTCAAAGTGCAGATGTTAAGACCACCTCCCCCATCTACGAGAGCTCTCTTGACCCTATGTCTTTCAATCAAAACTTTGATATGCAGCGATAGATTTTTGGGATGAGTAATGGACATGTCATCATGGTCTGAAAATGAAAGACAATGAGGCACAATGAGATGTCCTATCATATTTTGAAACTTCTCTTCATCCAAGTTGGTAGGAACATTAGTTTTCACTAAAGCTTTCTCTAAGATTTCCTTGTGATTTGGTGATAACTTTAATAACTCCAAGATAGAAATTTGTGCTAGAGTCTTTTGTAGTTGATCCACCAAACTATATGTTTTTGCTGTTGTAGCCAGTTGTGTTTCCAAAATGCTAGATTGTGGAAGGCCAATCAGTTTAGGATCAACACCTTGTAGGGTAATCCTTGAAGCCTACCCCCTAGTGATGACATTAGACATTTCCTTTTGGGGCTGTTCCTTGATCGCAATAGTATTTACCACATGCTCACTCTTGGATATAGTATTGATAACCTTATCATAATGAGGCACAAAATTGATATTGTTGCTACTTTTCTTATTCTCCTTGGATGATTCACCTTTTTCATGGTTATAAAAATGTTGTTTAAACACTGTGTGATCTTCATTACCTTGATGTCCTTCAATAATGATTATACCATTATCAATTAGGTCTTGCACCATGTTCTTCAACTATAAGCAATCATTTGTCATATGCCCTCTAATTCTATGATATTCACAATGACTATTCTCACTCCACCAGCTGGGTTTATTCTGTGGCTCATAGGGTTGAATGCTAGGTAAATTAATGATCTTGTTAGCCATGAGAGTCCTCAATGCTTTCTTGATAGGTTCACCCAAATGTGTGAAGGTCCTCTTGGGAGTTGGTGCCAAAAATTTGTTAGATTTTTTACCTCCCTAATTGTTCCCAAAATTGCCACTATTGGTATTGCTGTTGTAAGGCACTTTGGGAGCCTGATTTGCATTGGTCACTTGATTATGTGTTGTTGTGAGAGAAAAGGGAGTCACTTTTAAATTACTAGAATCAACAACACCATCATTGACCACTCCTTTATTGCTATTCTTCAACCCAAACCAATTATAGCTATTAGAAAAGTTCTTATTCTAGTTGTTATGGTTGTTATTGTAATTCTTATTGTCCTTGTAGAGTTTTAATTCTCCACTCTTTACTAATACCTCTTTTGTAGTCACCCCATTTTTGATAAGATCTTGGAAGGTTTTAGGACATTGCATTCTCAACCGATAATTCATCTCACTACTCAAGCTATTGATAAAGATATCCATCTTCTCTTTTTCTGGTACACTCCGAGGATATCTAGAAAATACCATCCTCCATCTTTGTAGGAAAATTGGAAATCCTTTTCCTTCTTTTTGCTTGGTATTACATAAGGTGATCATTGTGACTTCGTGTTTGATATTGTCTAAATAGTGTGCTACAAATTTAGAAGCCAACTCTTCAAAAGTTTTAATGTTGGAAGGTAGTTTCGAAAACCATTCCATGGCGATACCTCCCAAACTTCTAGAAAATAATTGCATTAAATAAGTGGTATCGTGCATGAATTCCAAGCTCAATGCACAAAATTCCTGTAGATGATCTTGAGGATTTGATGTTCCTTCGTATTTATCATAATTAGGAAATACTACATTGATAGGGAATGGTACCATGACTAGACTCTTGTCAAATGGAAATGGACATAATGCTTCTATAGAAAAGGGCTTTGGAGCCCCGCTTTGCTTTATCATGTCCAATTGCATTTGAAATAACTTAAATTGTTTATTCATGATATCGATCAGGCTCTCTTCAACTTCTGGTGGTCTAAGTTGATTAACATCATAGTCCTGAGGTAGTTTAAGACCTATTTAGGTTAGGTCTAGAAAGTATTTTTCCTTATCTTTTTCCATTACTTTCTCCACAAGTTTCAAGAAATACAGACTTTGTATAGCTTCACTAACCTTCTCATCAGTGGCATCTTCGACAGTTGGTTCACCATTACCCCTAGTGTTAGTGTTATCAATTCCTTGAGTGTTTGAGTCTATTCCTCCATTATTGGTATTACCCTAATTGTTTGGGTCCATACCTCCATTGTTGTTATTACCCAAGCTACCAGAGTATATCATGTTGGTTTCTGCTTCTTGAACGGGCTCTTATGGTATTTTTGGGGCGGTAGAAGTATCACTTGGGAAAGGAAGCTCTTGTCTAAGATAAGTTCCGTCTACTTGCAAGGGTTTATTTACATAATATGATCGAGTAAAATTAGACCTGAACATAAACCACTCAAAAATAGGCTTCTATCTTGCTTGCTTGTGGTTGAATCCTTGTGAAATTTCCAAAATTGCTCATAATTAGGATTTATGACCAGGCAGGGTACTGGAACAAATAAAACAGCCAAAAGGGTATTTGAATCTGGAACCAAATTTTTTTGAAACCCTCAGGAAATGCTCACTGTTTTCCCTTTTTTAATTCTGGGCGTCACTTGCCTGAGTGTAGGCATGACTTTAACTTTAGTACGCGGTGACCAGAATATTCTTAGGTGGCACTTTGCAGTTGAGCAGGCGACTTTTGCCTATTGGTAGGCGTGATTTAAATTTTTCCACGCGTCACTTAAACTGTTATAGGCATGAATTTATTGTTTCCAGGCATCTTTTTACAAATCACAGGTGTAATTTCTCTGTGCACATGCAATTTTTCTCTTTGTGTAGGCAGTACTTTACAGACCAGGTTGTAAATTTTAAATTTTAAAAATTGTAAGATTAGGTTTATAGAATTTTCTTGCTTGAAAATGAAGTACAAATGCAACACACACATCAAATTTGCACCATGTCCCTAAAACCACACTAAAAGTGTATGTTCTCAGTCATTTTTCACAAGTATTGAACAAGAAAGTCTTCCATGCAATCTACCTATAGTCAAATTTGGCTTTTAACATGTTTGGCTCTATAAGGTAGCTTACTACTTATCAGGATTTAATGAATAATTCCATTCTAAATGATGTCAAGCTCTTTTTCCCACTTGCGGGCTTCCCATATGAAAGAAAGCACTATTTGGCACAATCCAAAAGGACTACTAGAGAAAGTGAAGAAACTTGCACATAACCTAGTCACCCCCCTATTAAGGAAGAGTGTATTTTTTTTGTAGTGGGTTGGATAGTGCCATGGCTAAGGTGATTGTCTCCCACTTGGGTCATTCCCTCTCACCGTCCTCGTAAGGAAAATCTCAGGAGGCAGGCCCTCTATTGCTCTACTTTAACTAGCATGTATGGAAAAGAAAGAAATTGAACTTAGTCCAACAAGTTTGGGAATTGGTTCACTTAAAAAGTGAAGAGCATATCCCTATTGTTTTTCTTTGTTCCAGACACTTTAAGCAACAATTGTTCTTTTTCAATCTCTTGACAAAGAGATTCTTATAATTGAAGTGTTTGGTTAATTCCTTATTTCTATTAAGCTAGATCCAATGAAAGCCACAATTTAAGCAAATGCAAGCTTGATTTGATGAATACCTCTCTTTTGTAGCTAGCAAAGGCTAGGTGCTTTTATGAGATTTTTGGCTTTTTGATTTGCTCACTCACCTAGTGGTGATCATTCCCACTCCCTCCTCCAACAAGTTAGTCCAACCAAGCCATACAAAATGAGGGAAACAAAAAGGAACAAAGTGCAATTGCCATTAAGCATTTTTTTGATAAGATTTTTCAAAGGAATTTCAACAACTTAATGTAAACAATTTTAATCCAAAGTAGGGAATTTATTCTTGTAAGCGCCTAACACTTTAATGTAATGAGCATACAATTTCTCTTCTAACCCCAAACTCTCTAAAATTGTAGCACTATGAATCTTTTTTTCACGTTTAACTTGAATTCTCACCTCTTTGCTTGGTTGTGTGACTCTACTTTCTAGTTTTTGAACTTGCCTGTGTTAGCTCATTTGTTAGAAAAACACAAACAAAGAGTAAGAACACAAAATTTATTGATTTGACAACAAATTATAGTAAAAAGCACTAGGCGTCATTAGTCAGTTGATATGCGTGATTTAAAGATTAGCAAGCGTAACTTTAAAATAGCAGGCGTCACTTTCCAGTGACTTAAGCGATATTTAAAGATTAGCAGACGTAATACTTTAAATGACAGGTGTTAAAAGTATTGAAAATTGCGTACGATAAAATATTTAAAATGGCAATAAACAAATACTAGGCATGATTTAAGAAATACTAAGCGTGATAGATCACTATAAATTATGTCGTAAAGATCATCATAGGCGGTAAAAGATAGCAAATATGTGGTACTTCTCAGGTCTCAAGCATAGCAATTTATCTCATAGGCATCACACTTTATCTCTCAGGCATCAGTTAATTGCTGGTAGGCGTCATCATAATAGCCACAAGCATCATTAGATTCTTCATACACATTATTTCTCTTATTTTCTACAAAAATTCATAGAAAAGTGACAACAAAAACACACAAAACTTGATGAAAATGTTAGAAATGAGGCTTAGAGCCCCACGTTGGGTGCCATTTGTGTGTTTAAGTTTAACACCTTCATGAAATTAGGATCATTAACTAACAATTCTAAGCAAATACAATGCAAATTTAAACTAAGAATTGAATTTAACATCCATGACATCTCATGGTTCTCTAACTAATTTGGTAAGTGAAGCTCTCAGCTTATTCTCCACTAGTGACAAATCTAGAATGAGAAATATGATAGTACAAATGATTAATCTAGCTCTCAAATTGATAATGTGATACAAAGATAATTCAAATTCTCTCAATTGCTATGAAAATGACTATAATGATGATGCTTTGCAAATGAATTTCTAAGATCCTTATTGCTCTCAAAATGCCTCTTATTTATAGTAAATTCCCAAGGGTAGGGGGTAGAGTGAAGTAACCATGATTTAGCCTTGGTTGAGTCAAAAAATTTGCAATGTTTTTAAATGGGGGGACAATTTAAATGTTTGTCTCAAAGCTTTGGACAAAAGGACAAAATTGAGTGGATGAGATTCAAAGTTGAAATGTGTGATTGAGATTCAACTATTTTGGAGTGATTTATGTCTCTTTGTCCTCAATTCTCATTGGTTGCTCAAATTGTTGTTGAAAGATATTAGGATTAATTAAATTCCATTAATTAATTAAATTAGCCATGTAAGGGAATAGGTTCAATTTGATTTTTGATTTAACAACTATATAATTAATTGATTAAAATCAATTATATAATGCTTTTCACCCCTTTTGAGCTTGTATTTAATTATTTAATGTCATTATTTGATTTTTCCTTTGATTTTATGATTTTGTCCAACTTTGATTTAATAAATGTTCATTTTGATTAGAATTTGCAATTTTAATGATTTAAAGCGCTTGCCCATTTTTGAGTGTCTACAACATGATTGTGGATCTCACTACTGGTTACCAAAATGTATTCTATGATGGATGGATTCTCATGATACAATCAAATCTGCATTGCACCTAAAGATCAAGAAAAGATAACATTTACTTATGCATGGGGAACTTTCTATTGGAATGTCATTCCTTTTAGTTTGAAGAATTCTTATGCAACGTATCAACATGCAATGAAAACCATTGTTCATGATATGATACACAAGAACATGGAGGAATATTTGGATGATATGTTGGAAAAAATTTCTACCAGGGATATGCACCTTACTGATTTGGATAGGATCTTCACTAGAATGGAGCAATTCAAATTAAGTCTCAATCCAAATAAGTTCTCTTTTGGGGTCACCTCTGGAAAACTTCTCGAATACATAGTCTCAACACAAGGAATTGAGGTAGATTTGGCCAAGGTTAAAGAAATAATGAAGATGCAACCCCCACAAAATGTCAATCAAATAAGGATGTTACAAGGAAAGCTACAATCCATTAGGATATTTCTCTCACAACCTGAAAAGACACAACCATTTACTAAAAATTTGAATGGTGTCACATTCAAATGGAACAAGGATTGTGAAAAGCATTTTCAATAGATCAAAGAGTACTTGGCTAATCCTCCTATGTTGATGGCTCCTACTCCTGGAAAACCCTTATTTCTCTACATATCGGGCACTTCTTCTTCTTTGGGATAATTAATCACATATAATAATGATGAAGGACGTGAGAGAGATATCTATTACATCAACAAAACACTAGTATCTTACAAACTAAACTACATATTCATTGAGAAATCTTATCTTGTAGTAGTGTTTGCATCTCATAAGTTTAGATACTATATGTTGGCTTAGGCTACACAATTAATTGCAAAAATTGACCCTCTCAAGTATCTACTAATAAAGGTAACACTAATTGGACGGTTAACTAAATGGGTGATGATCCTCAACACATTTGATATCACATATGTTGATCAAAAGGAAATCAAAGGGAATGTATTGTCTAATCATTTAGAAGATGCACCTTTACAAGTTACACAACCTCTCATTGTTGAATTTCTTTATGAGTCCATCCTACATTTAACGCAACATCTCTAGCAAATGTACTTTGATGGTTCATTCACGCAACAAGGTGTAGGCACAAGACTTTTGTTCATCTCTCCTCAATATTACAAAATTCCCAAGGCTTACAAAATGATCTTCCCATGTACTAATAATGTGGTTGAATATGAATATTTGGCTAATGGACTTAAATTAGCCATAGAATGGAAGATTGAAGAAATTCATGTATACGATGATTCTCAGCTTGTGATCAACCAAGTCACTTATGAATATCAAACTCAAGGCAAAAAGATCTTGCCATACAAACATTTGGTTGATGATTTAAACAAATACTTCATGTTCATCACTTTCCAATAGTTACCACATGTAGAGAATAGAGAAGTCAATGCTATGGCTACCTTAACCTCAATGCTACAACCGAAAGAGCACCAATTCTACTATGACTTCCTAGTGGAAGAGCTATCATTTCCTACCTATGATACACCAGATTCCCAAATTATCTGTACCATCATTGTAGTACCTCCATATTTTGCTTTCAGTTTATTAGTGCCATACTCGTTTAGGCCACATTGCATGTGTGCATTTATGGATATTGTTTCAGTGATTGCAGATTTATCTGGATTATGTTTACACTATGATGTTATGTGATTTCATATTTAGATGATTATGTTATTATGATGTGATGTTTCATGTTTCGATTGGTTTATGATATACTTACCCCATACTAGCATGTGTATGGTGTTTATATGTATGTATCTGTATTATGTGTCTTTATGGTAGAGGGTGGAGGCGTAGTTACTCACTTTGTCGAGATCCACACGATTGACCGTACCCTATCATTGCTTGTTATATGTTGTATGTACATGCTTTGTTTTGTGCTGACAGGTTTGCAGGTACAGGGCATCGTCTTCCCTGAATTGGCAGGAGTGAGTGTGCCCACATACATTCATCTCATGGTAAAGAGGGGAGATAGTATTCAGACCCAAAACCCAATCCTTAGCCTATTTATCCTAATTGTTTGATAAAGTATCGGTTGACTACCTTGCCCGAGTTTGGTCAGGTTGACCTAATTCGTGGATCCCGTCTTGTGAGTTTGTATGATGCATGAATGTTCCTGAAATATTGCTTTGATTTATTTGTTGCTATGGTTATTTTAATTAGTAATATAGCGGGAAAATAATGTTTAAAGTATTTCCTATGTCTTTGAATAATTATTAATTAATTAAAAAATCAAATATGAGAATATTTGAATTTAATTAATTAATTATGCTAAATTATGATTTAATATGTTTTATTAAATTGTTGAAGAATTAGTGCATATTTTAATTGTGTCATAATTATTAAATAATTTAAATGTGGAATTTTATATTACATGTGCTTTATTTATTTATGTGAAATCGGATTTCATAAAATAACTTGTAAATAGAATTCCATGTGAGTTGTGCATAAATAATATATTTTATAATTAATAATTGGTATTTTCCCTCAACTCAAAAAGAGGAGTTTGATTAGGAGTTGTCTGGTGACTCATTAGGGTTTGCATGATAGGTGGATTTGATTTTTTATTTGGGAAAAATTTGCATTCATTTTGGAGAACCAGGTTTTGTTGGAATTTTCAATTTTGGGAGAAAAAGCATTTTTGGAATATTTTTATGCTATCTTGTGTTCTTGAGAATTTGGTGTGTGAAATTTTCTGGGTGAAGTGTGTGTGCATCTGGAATTGGATTCTACATAAGCTGCGATTTAGAGTTGTAGGATTGAGCTTCTACATTGTCAGATTTGGGAGATTTAGCATCCTATAGGCATTTCTACATCAGATTTATAGCATCAGAATTGAGGTAGGGTTTTGATGAATTTTCTAGTATTTTTGCTTGTAGAAATTATGTAAAATTTGCTTTGTTTGCTTGATTCTAAGGGTTAGATTAGTAATTCTGGTTAAGCTTTCATTTTTGGATTTTTAGAAAAGCTATTAGAAAAGCTTTTTCAGAATTTTATTATTACTTAGCACAGTAGGGAAATGTTGGCAAAATTTTTGGGAAAAATTCCATCTAGAACTCACAAAAAATGAAAAATCAATTCTAGTATAGTAAAACTATAGAGAAGATAAATTTATTAAATGGGTTGTGAAGAAAAAATGTATTTGGAGTGCAAAAATGAATTCTAGGCAAAAAATACCCCCTCTGTGGAAAAATAACAGTAAGAATAAATTTACATTAGTAAAAAAAATAAAATAGCATGCTTGTTGAAATTTGTCTTTACCATAATATATTGTATTAGACTGCAAAATATTCAGTCAATAGGATAAGACAAAAAAAAAAAAAACTCATGCTAAAATTTCCTTTTCTGGAAAATTTCCCAGGCCTGTATATTTTTCCATTTCCAGAAATAGGCCTGTCCCTGTCAAAAAAAACAAAAAACAAATAAAGAGTTAGTTTTGTATATTAAAATTAAAAAAAACCAAAAGCTATATTAAATAAATTTTGTTCTTCTAAATTCTTTGTTGATAAAAATGTATATATGTACATATTAAACAAAGATTAAATTAGTTCATTGATGCAAAAGTGATGTTTTCGTTATATGTGCTAGTAATTTTCTTTTATAGAATATATATATTAATAAAAGAAATTTTTTTTTTGTTGTTATAAAAAAAAAATATAAAAAAAATTAATATTAAAACAAGTGGGAGGCGGGGACCACCTGTCCCCTACCCCCCACTTCCCCACGCCACCATAGGCAGGGCTAGCCTACCGCACGACAGTCTAGGACTGCCACCGGCAGACTAGGCTGCCGTGAGGCAGCATGGTGGGTGGCCGCAGGCCCCCCCACTATTTGATTTTTTTTTATTTTTTTATATATATTATTTGATTTCGTTTATTAAATTTGTTGAATATTTAAAAACATTTTTTGAGAATGATTTTTAATTGTTAAATAAATTTTGTATCATTGATAATTAATTTTTAATAAAATTTAATCTTTATTAACAGTTTTATATTATTATAATGTTAGTTATTATTTAATAATAATAATTTTATTAATGTGTTTTAGTTTATCAATTACTTTAATTGATAATTAATAGTGAGAATTATTTTTATTAACAGATGTTATTAAATTATAGTTGGATTATTTCAATAATTATTATTGTTGTGGGCTAAAATTAACATTGGTGGGTTTTATAGTGATAAATTTTATTCAATGTAATTTTTGCGTGTAGATGGTTTTATTGGGACTATGGTTTATACTTTATTATCGCCATGTTTTATAAGTTGAGTGAATTCTGTATACTAAGCATGTTAGTAAACGTTAATAAATCTATTTGATCAATGGAATAGAGTTAGATTGATTGATTTTATTTAGGTCATTCTTTAAATCTAGCCTAAGTATGAAGAGTAATATGAGTTGTGATTATGTGGTTTAAATTGGACTTTTACTGATCATTGAATGTGTGAATGATCTTATGCCTACTCATGTATCTTTTTATACTAAAATCGGTTGTTTTATTTAATATGATTTTGTCTTTCCTATATGTTGGGTTTATCAGTGTTATGGGAACTAGATGGCCTAGGAAAGACAGAGGCTTGGGAATTGTCTATTGATCATGTTATTTATCACGTTTGGCGTGAGTGTGTACTGCTATATTCTAGTTGACCTTATAGGCTCTTTTTGTTTTATGTGACTCAGTGATTATGTGTATGTAGTCAATCCTGATTTCTGTGGTGGATTTGGATGAGTGACTAGTTGTTTTATCTAAGTTTTGATCTAGGAGAGATCTACGAGCCTAGGGTAGTTTACCTAGATATGTGTTAGGAGGTGGCTTGCAATAAGCACTAGGGCCCTCAAGTGGCTGCTGTTGATCACTTATTGTAAGTTATTATAAACAAGTGATAACCTAAATTAAACTAAGGGAAATAAATGAACCTAATAAGATAGTTTCATCTCCCATGCTTGAGTGCTAGTACAGACTGAGATGAGGATGAGATGATGCTTGCCGCCTATTGAGGTGTGTGTTATGGCATAGTTAGTGGCTTCGTCAGTATGAGAAGTCATTGATTCTGTGTATGGTCACTTGAGTGCCAAGATCGAGAGAGATTACCAAGATGAGACTCAAGGGTTAGACGTACATGATGACACCTTCCTACACATAGTCTAGTTATCCTACATGGTCAGTTGCCTCTAGATGAGTGAGTCATACCTTTCACTATTTTTGTTGACCTTGAGTTAGTAAGCTATCAGGATTTCTTTCCTAGTGGTGTTTCCTGATTTGACTTGATTATCCAATTGGGGTCCTATGTTATCTCCTCAGCACGGTGGGGTAGACCTTTGTGGTTCTACACAGACGGGTGGTAGTGATTCTTTACCATTCAAGATTCGACATGTTGGTACCAGTGCTTGATGGTGTCTTTTCAAGTTGGATTCCTTATGTTACTTCTTCATTGATGTTGTTATATACTTATTCTTTATTGTAAATCTTGTATTAGAGTATCACATGTGATACCTAATTTGGATATTGAAATCTAGTTGTTAGAATGATTACTACATACCCAGTGACATGTGGTATGGATGTATGTTTATTAGAATTAATGATAGTTCATGAAATGTAAACATTACGATGTAATAGTCATATTTAATTTATGGAATCTTTTGTTGATGTTTTTCAATGTGTTATGTTAGTAAGTAATACTATGTCATGGGACCCATTAGATTTGTAACCTGTGTTTATGATGTGTGTTATGTGAGATAATGGTTAATGCTTACATGTTATTGTATATCTTGAATATAAACTTTAGAAAAAAAAAAATTGTTCACCAAACTTAGTATCATGTTCTAGGTTAGTTTCTTTTGGGTTCCCTGGCAGGGTGTTACAATCATCACTTCTGATACTTCTAGCTATAGTCAGATCCACACTTATCTTAAAGACCAAACCATACTTGACTCTTTATCCCAGAATGAAAAATGAAACCTCATGCAAAAGACCTCTCAATATTTCATCATCACAAATGACTTGTTTAGGAGAGGTCTTGATGGTACACTTCTTAGGTGTTTAGAGCGTGAGGAGTTAGAGAGGGCACTTAGGGAAGTTTATGAGGGTATCTATGGATCACACTCGAATGATCTATCCTTGGGATTAAAGTTCCTTAGAGCAGGTTATTATTGGCCTACCATGAAAAAGGATGTTGTCCAATTTTCTAAGACTTGTCAGAAATGTAAGTTCCATGGTAACCTAACTCACAGTCCTGCTTGGGACCTGTTGCCTTTCATCACTCACTGGTCATTTCAATAATGGGATTTTGATATTTTGGGACACATTTATCCTTCATCCTCAAATGGACACAAGTTCATCATTACCACTACTAAATACTTTACCAAATGGGTTGAAGTGGTACCCCTTATCAAGGTGACAGGAAAATAGGTGGCTATGTTTATACTCAACTAAATCATTTGTAGGTACAAAATCCCCTCCTTGATTGTTATAGACAACCGAGGATAGTTTATGAATAGTGAAATTGATGAGATCTATGCTAAATTCCATATCACACATCATTCCTACTCTATTTACTATCGTCAATGGAATGGAAAAGTGGAAGCCTCAAACAAGATAATTGTAAAAGTCCTATACAAAATGGTTAACAAATTAGGAAAGGATTGCCACCTACAACTAAATAAACCTTTGTGGGCTTACCAAATAAGAATCAGAACACCTATAGGGGATACACCATTTTCATTGGTTTACAGTTTTGAGACAGTCTTACCAATAGAAGTCAAAATACCTTCACTTAGGGTATCACTACATGGACTCATCAGAGATGAAGATTATATAATCTCTCAACTACAAGATCTAGAATTACTTGATGAGCACATAAAGATAACATTTGATCATCTTAGGCTCTATCAAAAGTACATATCTAAAGGCTACAATAAAAAACACACATCATTCCTACTCTATTTACTATCCTCAGTGAAATGGAAAAGTGGAAGCCTCAAATAAGATAATCATAAAAGTCCTATACAGAATGGTTAACAAATCAGGAAAGGATTGACACCTACAACTAAATAAACCTTTGTGGGCTTACCAAATAAGAATCAGAACACCTACAGGGGCTACACTATTTTCATTGGTTTATGGTTCTGAGATAGTCTTACCAATAGAAGTCAAAATAGCTTCACTTAGGGTATCACTACATAGACTCATCAGAGATCAAGATTATAGAATCTCTCAACTTCAAGATCTAGAATTACTTGATGAGCACATAAAGATAAATTTGATCATCTGAGGCTCTATCAAAAGTACATGTCTAAAGGCTACAACAAAAAGGTTTGTCATCGTGAATTTTAGGTTGGTAATCTTGTTCTACGAGAGAACCCAAAAAATCAATCACATAGAGAACAAAAAGACAAATTTGAACCTAAATGGAAGGATCCTTTTGTCATTACTACAACATTTAGTTCTGGAGCTTATCAGCTAGCTACTCTAGAAGGTTATGTTCTCAAAGATCCTATCAACGCTCTCGAGCTAAAATGGTTCTACAACTAGATATTCTACATCTTGTACAACAACTTAAATTCTTGAAAAAATTCTAAAAATCATATAAATTCCTGAAAAAAATCTAAAAATCATATAAATTCCTAAAGAAATGATCATCCTGGTGAAATCCTAGAAACATGTGCCTTGATGTATCCCAAAAAAATCAAAATATTCGAATAAATATAACAATAAGAAAAAAAAAAATTAGAAAAGAGAAAAAAGTGCCTTGGTGAAAACTTGGAAACAAGCGCCTTGGTAGAAAAAATAAAATAATCCCAAGTGGTGAAAACCTAGAAAATAGGCATCACTTGTACTTAGTGCTCCATCTATCAATGTGTGGATGAGCTCTCATGCTTTCATCAGCATGATCCACTTTTGTATCTTGCTTTTCATCTCCTTATGTTGTCATGGGCTAGAAATGGTCTTAGTTTTGTCCTCGGTTATTCTTTCTCACTTGGGGGAAATCGTACACTTATCTAAGTTGTCAACACTTTATCACTTGGTCAATCTTCTGAGCTTAACCTGTTTCAGTAAATTAGTCCTTCCTGATAGACAATTTTACACTAACACTACTTGGTGTTTATTAACACCCCAATCATATAGTGTTTCTTAACACTACCAATCTTGACATCACTATGTTTCTCAACATATATCGGATCCTACACTTTCACACACTTGCACTTTGACACAATGCATAAAGTCATTCCTTAACACCCAACACAACTTAAAACTTAGAAAAGTTAAAACAACTGAGATATGCTAAACTATTTTCTTGTGTGTTGTTTGTTATCATTGATTTTTAGTTGTTATATCTTCTAAGATTGCTTGATGATGTGCATCTGACTAGAGATTCAAGATTGGGGGCATAACATATTTTCTTTGATTTTTGCTTGTGGTATGGTTTCAATGATCGTAAGATGTCTAATGAACTAGGTGTCTGTGGTAAGATCCTTCATCATGATTGGAACACTGCACATACCTTGACCCTCTTTATTTGGACACTTAGGTGAGGTTGGAATTATATCCTTGTTTGTTGCTTTTGTATAACACGTAAGCTAACACTCATTATTATCTTATCATTCTGTGCCTTGGTATAGGTGGAATCCTACCATATCAAATTGGAAAACCATGTTCATGTCATCTTGGCACTTATACCTTGATGCTTACATATGTTTCCTACATATTATATGATACGCTCATATTCACATCTTGATGGTCATTCTCACACCAATGAAAGTTGTACTGACCCCCGATGTCCCAAATTCTCAAATGATGATAAATGAACGATTGTGGGATCAGTGACTTAACTCATGTCTTAGGTTGCATTTTCATTTTAGGGCTGCATTTTAGTTTTGCATTTTTTCTGATTCCCTTGGGCCATCCTTATTTTCTCTTCACTGGAGAAATCAACTACAACATCTTCTATTAACTTTGACTAATATCTGTATGAACTAAGGTCAATATCATCATAAAGAGGCCTAGAGTGTTGAGTTTTCATTATCACATATATGACTAAGTATGAAGAGGAGCAACAAGCGATACATCAGAATAAACATGACATCAAAGCAAAAGGAAAAATTACTATCTACATCTACACTATGCAATGTTAGTGACAAGAATATGAAGTAGAAACATATAGATGACATGAGATATATTCAACAAGGACATACAATGAATAATCAATGGCACTATACATGATAATAAACAAAGATAAACACCATAATGAAATTTATAAGCATCAGAGACAATAATTATGAATCAGAATATCCTGTCATATATATATATATATATATATATATATATATATATATATATATATATATATATATATATATATATATATATATATATATATCTCAAAATAATGTCTCAAGTACAAAAATGATGCATCCTTGATGCATATATCACAAGTGGGTACTATCAAAATATAGTAGAAGAGGATAAGACAAGAAGGGGAACTCAGGGCTGACTCCCTCCCTCTTCCTGATCTTGAGGTGGAGGAGGAGGGGCATTTGTTCTAGTTGGCACTGGTACTGGTATGACCCCCTCTAACTAGGAAGTGACCTAAGAATATGAAGGTTCCCTAGATGCAATTGGCACTGTCCCAATATATAATGCATAATAATACACTTCTTGGGAGGCCTGATATGTGGTCATATGCTGCATTTAGTCTTGCGCACTCTAGAGCTCTCAGATCTAGAAATATTTGTCTCACTATATATAAGCTATAACTAGGCCTCTGCAATTTCCCTCTATGTCCGTGCCTTTGCGAGGTCTTCTCTAAGCTATGTCACCTCCTGTGTGTGATATCTTGTCCTCCCTATTTTCTCAGTGCCTCGATAGGTGGTGCATGTGTTGTCGCCCCCTCATCCATGGTCTTTTCTCTCTCTCCAAGTAGCCTCCCTTGTCAATCTCTCCTATGGAAGTGTCTCCTATCCACCTTCCTCCTCACCAACCTCTCTCTCTCCTCTTCCTCCATCTCCTCAGCTGCCACTTCCACCCCATTACCTCTAATGATCCCCTCTCTCCTCAAGGCCTCTACTGAAATGATACCTATGGTCACCTAGTGCTTTCTCTTTCCTATCCTCGGGACCTACCACCCTATCCTCTGGAAACCCCTCCCCTTTGTGGCTCATCGATAGGGTCCTCCTCATCTAATATAGGAACCCACTCGACTGGATCTATAAATCAGGGAAATGGGTGATCTATCCGATGTTGCCTATACACTAGAGTCATCCCTACATCAATAATGGATAATAGGTAATCCCACTCTACCCTAACCAAGTCCCTCATCTCTTGGATGACAATGACATACACTGGTTGTGACCCCCAGTCAATCTCCTCATCAACATAGTGGGAATAAGTAGAAATATCAGATGGTGTATCCTAACACTACCCAAATAGGCACCAAGCTCAGCTAATACAAAATCGCTCTACTATGGGAGCAATCCTATAACACAAATAATACATGTCAGAACTCAACATACAAAGATATATCAAGGAAGAAATGCAACATCGATAATATCTCAGAAACCACAAGATGTTGCTTGCCAATCAATGGCCTGCTGCTGAATATGAATGAGTACTCTCATAAAGACCCTATCCATCTCTCACAATCAAGGTATGGTCACTAAACCACTGCTATCAAGTGATCCAACTACCGGCACCAAAATGCAGTCTTTCCCAAATTGGGCTGATGAATATAACTAGTGTATTTGAAAATATAAGGCATGCCTACTCCTCGAGCCACCTCAGTCATTGGTCAAGCCACAAGAAGGTTCTCCCATGCCCAGATGTGAAGAACTATGATGCCTACTACCATGCTCCTACCTCTTCAGTAAATGATATCATAAAGCTCCTTATACTTATGACAAAGAAGGAAAGCTCCCCAACTAAATCTATGAGGACTGGTCAATATGTCATATAATATACAACCCCATCCACACTAAAATCCCTACTGGCTACAATCAGGAATGATACATTTGATCATGCCAGAGCATGTACTCCTAGGTGATATGCATGCCCATAATGGTAACATCTACAAAAATATGCCTCAACACTGAGATCCCCTCTGCTAGATCTTGATCATAGTAAACTAAGTCACCAGCTATTAGAAGGCAAAGGATTTGATACACATCCTCTAGTGTCACTGTGATCTCATCGATTGGTAGATGAAACTTATTATGCTCCTAGTGAAAATGCTCTACTAAGGTTGTGAGTAATTTTGTGGTTCACACAAATGTTAGGTAGAGTAAGGAGCTTCTCCATCCCACACTGATCAAGAACTACTAAGTTCTTTAGGGATATGTAATGTGATAACCTAAGTGCATGTGGATAAGCACATTAGAAAAATGGGATCAAATAGTCATATCTGCAAAAAAAGAACACAAGAAAAAGCATTAATAATTAGTGCAAATAGAAACATCCAGATATCAAACACTAAGTTATCTCTGAAAGGCTACAAAGCTACTATGAAAGACAAATATTTTCTACAAAAGAAAAAAAATGAATTTTGGCTCATATGATGAAACAATTGACTACTATATATGTACGATGAAACTCAATGAAGGGTACGATGTGATTCCTCAATACGATGAAGTTCCCCGTATTGTATGATACTAGGGTACCTATTGTATGATGAATCTCATAAAGAAAAATGATACATATTTTTAAAACCAAATTATCATATGATGAAACTTAAAGGGTGTGTAATGAACTTGTTTTAATCATACGATAATTCAGGGCACAAAACCTAAAATGTCTAAATAACACTAAAAAGATGGCTAAAACTATCAAATCACAAAGAGGAAATCGACTACTTAGTTGTGCACCATATGCCTGAGGCTGTTATGGCATCTCTACAACTTGAATAAGTGATTTCAAACAAGAAACAAAACTTTTAACTCTCTGGAGATCTCTGGGCTCTCAAAAGTCAACTTTAGCAAATGAATTGAAAAATGACCCCCTCTGGACCCCTTTTATAGATTTTGACCTAATTTTCAAAGTGCTCAGAATCCCACAAAAAATTGCACCCTTAGCTACTTTTGATGTCCTGAATCTATTTTTGGGATCAAAATTGAAATTTGAGATCATTTACCTAGTCAAATTATAATGTCATCCTTCTTGGTCAAATACAGTTGACTGTTGACACTATGGCTTCTTGCTCACTTTTTCCTTCACTTCTCTAACCTCTAAGGTTAATCTCATGCAAATTTATCAAATCCAAGTGATTTTAATCTAGTCAAACCTGGTCAAAATTAGTCAAAGATTAGTCTAATATGGTGAGCATGACCTTAAAAATAGCTCAAAATATTCTCTAATCCATTTTGAATATGATGATGATCTAATATTATCCATTCAACCATCATTTCTAATTGTAATCAATGCTCCTTCATCATTTTAAATCCTTGCTTTAACCCCTCTGCAAAATTTTGATTTTGATCCTGAGGGGGCATGATAATATAGAAAATCTTCTTCTGCATTCAATCCTAATCAACTAATCAATCCAAGCTTCATGGCTTGGGACATCTCATCTTCATCAGGAAACCATATAAAATTGAGATTCTCTACATCTCTCTGAAAGAGTGATCTCATCGCTTCAAATCAGGTCACTTTGATAGACATCTATTTGATCTTTTGGGGCATGTTAGGTTCATTAGGACTCATATTAATCTAACATCATTCTTGGGATATCTCAGGTTCAATTAGGAGTCATATCAATTTGATATTATCTCTCAATTTGGTGATTAGATTCCTTAGAAAACCTTATCAAGGTAGCTATCTCAAAAGCTCTCTATTAGATATTTAGTCTCATCGCATCATATCAAGTTGGATACTCTGGTCTTGCTCATCAGTCTTTGCTCAATCAAGTCAAGAGCTGATATCTTTAATCTCTCATCGACCTTCCTTTGATCAAGTTTGGAGTTGGTTCTCACCGTATCATAAATAGCCTCATTGCTTCATATCAGGTTTCTCTCTGATCTAGATGCTATAATATTCTTTGTAATCAATGCACTGCTCACACATCGATTCAAAGAAGGGAAAATATAATCATCTAAAATTTGTCTAGTAGAACCCTAAGCCCCTAATTTTGATTAAATTTCCTTAAAACAAATTCTAAATCTCAAAGGCAATAATTACTAGACATAATTATGTAAGCAACCCTGATTATCCCCCTTGGCATAGTTAAATCAAATCATCTCTAATATTAAAACTTGAAAAAATCATTTAATTGTCAAAAACTTACCATTTATATGAAGTCCTAACACTTTTATTAAAAAGAGCACATTCTGCAAACTTAATCTTGATTAATTGACAATTAAAGGGAATTTTCTATTTTGTCTTATTCTCCCTTCAAGCTTGACCAATCAAAATTATTGAATCCTCTAATATGGATTGATCTCCCTCACCACTCATATCTACCTAACATCTTTTGCCTCTTAATCTCCACCCTTCATTCTTGAGGCAATTCCTTTAAAAGGAAACTCTTCCTTGGCTCAAGGGTTCCATCTTGACCATCTTGGTGATTAGCACTGTAATGCCCCCACAAGAGAACCCAAGAGAATTTAAATAGGAACCTAATACATGTTACTATGTTTACAAAATATTTTTTTTTCTCAAGTGTTTACAAACAATGATGATAACAATGTTGAAGCAATACAATCATAAGGTATAAACAAGTACATAAGTACAAACTCAATTATAGTTAACAATCCTCAAGGGTCCCATGACATAGAATTACATATTAGCTAATTAAATATTTTAGATTAAGAATAATTACAATTATCTCATATACAAATGAATAACAAGTGCATCCAATACCATAAGTTATAAATATAATGAAATAACATCCTCTGCACAAGTCGCATGGTATGTCACAATAATTAAATACAAAATATAGTACAATATTTGCAACTTTGAAGCACGAATACAAGATATAATTACAACATTAAAAAATAGGTACAGACAAGCCTCCAATGAAGAACAAGAAGAAGATAACAACAAAAAGCATCCTCCATCACTGCTACACAGAACACCAGAATCTCATGAAATGGTAAAAGAAAACACTACCACCTGACCTCGTGGGAACCAAAGGTCCACTCCAACCGTGTTGAGGAGATAACAAAA
>BSBK01011702.1:2500-155000 GCA_027943335.1 Chamaecyparis obtusa
AAGGTACTTTTTGTTTTGTTTCATGTTTTGGTGGAAAGGATGCATCATTGAAAGATTTTGTTGATTCTAATATGTTTGGTGATTTAGAAAAGAAAAGGTCAACTACAAGTTATGTAATTATGTTTTCTTGAGCAATGATCAATTGAGTTTCAAGGTTGGAATAAGTCGTTCCACTTTCTACAACACAAGTTGAATACATTTCTCTCACTGAAGGAGAAAATGATATGATATGGTGTTAGAAAACTTATTTAGTGAGTTGTATTGTAAACAAAATGGTTCTAATCTATTTTATGATAATATTAGTGCTATTGACTTAACACAGAATGTCTCTTTTCATAGTCCTACCAAACATATTGAGGTGCAGTTTCATTTCATTCAAAGTGTGCTTGATGAAGGAAAATTAAAAGTGCAAAAAATTGATACAAATGTTAATCTAGGTGATGTGTTGACAAAGATTTTCCTATGGGAAAAGTTTTACTTTTGTCAAGCTTCTCTCGGTATTATAAAGCTTTGATAATAGGGACAAAGTGGGGGAATGTCTCTTATTCATTCCAGCAACTATTCAGCTTCAAGAAGGAGTTTGTTGGGTGTATGAATCCCAATGATCACTCTTATTTTCCCTCCAAAATATTTGACCATTCATTTCTCTTTCGAAAGCTCTTTCTATAGCGTAGTGGTTATTATTTTTATCACATTGTACTTGGGAAAGCTATTGTATGTGTAATCTAGAAAAAAGAGATATTAGTAATAGAGATCTCTCCTACTAAAAATGGATGTAGCCAACTGGTGAACCATGTTAAAATCTTGCCATTTCATCCTCTATTTTGTTTCTTATTTTATAATTTTGTACTTTCATTCAGTTATTCACTCTTCCAATTATTTACGTCGTAGTGCCATAATTTGCAGAAGTATTGATCTTTCCATTCTAATGGCCAAAATGAATCATAAGAAAATAAAAGTGATTGGCTCACCAAATACTACCAACAAAATAAGAAAAAATGGGGGAATATCTCACTTGACATAGAGCAAAGGTAAGGAATTATACCATATTTACAAAGATAAAATATGTTGTGCCTGAATAGGTCCATATTGAAAATCTCCAAGGAATGGTGATAATCAAAGTTAAAAAATGGTGCATTGAATTGTAACATTTCAAGAGGCAAAAAAAGGACTTTGGTGGTTTTAAAGGTTCTTTTTGTTTGAAAAGTGTATCCCAGGACATACCTATTTTTCATGGTTAATACAGAACAAAGTTCAAGGATGGATAGAGGGAGGAGACTAAATCTTATTATTTTCGCTATACATAATGACATATGAATTATATACTTATCAATTCTTGTGTTAAATCTATTATAAGTAGTGTTTTTCATTGCACCAAAAGATCGACCTGTTAATCCCTGATACAACTACTAGACTTAAATAGAAGACATAGAAGGCAGTCAATCCATGTCACAAATTCTGAGGGGAATACTGACCTTTATACCAATAATATCCCCCTCAATGCTATGTGAGGGGATTCTAACCTATGACCAAGCTTTGATACCACTTGTACAAGTAGTGGTTGTTGTTGCACCAAAAGATCAACCTGTTAATACTTGATACAACCACTAGACTTATAGAAGACACATGAGATAGTTAAGCCATGTTGTGAATCCCAAGGGGAGTGATGACCATTATGCCAACAAAATCCATAAATGAATCAATGGTTAGTTTTTCATATACTATCCATATCCTCAACATAATAATTGGGATTATTAACAATACTCTTAAATTAATCCAGAATTAAAATGGAATCATTAAACAAACCATTATAGAAGTTCCATGAATTATCCAAGATTAGCTTAGAAAATTTTGAACTTGAAATTTTAGTCCAATAATATGAAACTATTCATCAATCTATAGAAAGATTACACATGCATAAAATCTAATGCTATATCACTATATAAAAAATGAAGGAAATAAATTTTATGTTTGTTGGATATGACTTTGGAAAAATAGATGATACACTTTATTTGCATTTATTAGTAGAAAAATGAAATATTTGGATTGTCTCTTCTTTATTTTTAGATGAGCATCCTACGATTCTTAATGTTAGAATTGTTGACCAAACATGCTATTTATTTCCATGGCAATAACATAATTATATTAGATAATAGTTATTATCTAATATTGGTTGGCAAGAATAATTCTGTAAAGACTTCTCCCTCTAAGAGAATAATTTTAAATAAAATCTATTATACTTCAAATATAAAACCATACACTAATAAAATATAAACATGTAACATAAAACAGTATACTTGTCCATGAGGGAAGAAGAAGAAATATATATAAATTAAGTTTTGTATCTACCAAAAAAATATGCATATAACTGCTGATATGAAACAACTGATAGTTATAAGAGCTAGTCAATAACTATTTAGTAGATTTTCCATCTTAAAGATGAAATAACTTAGCAATTAGAAAACATCCTCAAGAACACAAATAGTAACACAATATTGTAAAAATATTAGGCACACAATTTTATAGTAAACTCAAGATCTAGACCAAGGAATATGTGTAAATCAGAATAATGATGTATAATTCTTAATACATTGTTGATAGCTAAATACAGATTAAAAGAAGCATAAAACTGTCTTAAAATATGCAAAATTAAAAAATTGATCATAAAAATTATTAAATGTTGTAATCATAAAGAAAAAGAAGAATAATATATCTTAAACAAAACATATCTAAAAAACGATAGAACCGTAAAAAATTGCCATTAAAATCATAATATTTTAATTCCCTATCATAAAATGCCTCAAGAACTTCATCATCATAATTCTTTAATTCCCTATCATCAAATAACACTAAGCTCCATATAAATTACATTTACAATGAATTATATATGAGACAATTTTAAAATCCCAAACTCGAGCTCACTTTCAATTATCCTATCCTGATGGATGGAAACGTTCTAGGTTTTAAAATGTGTCAGTGATTAGCGTGAGATGAATTGGAATATATTTCTCCTTGTCACCGCAGAGCACAAAATACCAGAATGATGTAAAAGCCTCGCAGGTTTCCATGGCGAAAAATCTTAATTACATGTGTTGTATTCGCAGTAACTGTATGCAGCCTTGCTTTATCTTTTGCGGCAATTGGGATCTTTAATGTTGCCGGCACAGTTGGACCCTGATGGTAACATCTCCACAATTTCAATTATATTATCAATTGATTTATTTTCCGTCATGACTGCAAATCTATTCACTTTTTCCTTGATCATTGGACGAGCAGATACAGCGAGTGAAAACAAAATGTTGAGCACGAGCAGTTGTACCATAATTTTCAGAAGTATTGATCTCGCCATACTAACTGCGATAATCTTAAGCAAAGAAATGTGAAGAAAGGAAAATTGAGAGAATATCTTGCCTATACAGAGCAAAGATGAGGAATGGGTATGAATAAGGAAAGTATATTGTATTTATAGAGAAAGCGTATTATGTTTGAATAGGTCAATCTTGAAATTCACTGAAGAATGGTGATATTCAAAGTAAAAGTATGGCGTGTTGAATTGCAGCATTTCAAGAGGCGGCCAACGGACTTTGGTGGTGTTAAAAGTGAAAAGCATACTCATTTGTCATGCTTCATAGAGAACCACGATCGAGCATGTATAGATGGAGGAGACCATTTTTTTTTTTTAATGTAGGGAGAGGACGGACATGCAAGCGTATGAATAGGTCAATGCTCGAAATTCGCTAGCAAGCATGACATTCAAAGTAAAAACTATAACGCGTTGAAAAGGAAGTAGTTAAGTATTTATTAATTTTATAAGGGACTCATTTTTCTTGGGATAAAATGTTAAAATTAGACTTTCATGAATATAGTGTTTTTGGCTTTGATTTTTAAAATTTTAGAATTTGTTTTATACACTAGTTAGGGTTCTGAATAAGTAAAAAGAAGAGCTTTAAATTTTTTTATGTTAAAAAATTAATCTGTCTTTTTATGAATAATATTTATATGAAAGTAAAAGTTAATGTTTTAAGTTATTTTTAAAAAGATGTAGCTTGGTTAGAATTTAGAATAGAAAACAACACAATTTAAACAAGTCATTAAGTAGTGAGAGTAAGAGCAGAAGGAGGTGAAGGTGAAGCTCAATCATTTAGTTTACACTGTATATTAGTAAGGTCCAAAATATTGATTAGAGGTTCTTGACTATCATTAGCAAATTCATTATTATCATGCTATTTAGTTTCAATTGCAACTCAAATAAGAAATATATGAAAAGTTTTTTGAAGGAACTTGCAAAAGTTTAGCTAATGAGAAGCCCTACCACCTAAAGTTGGAGAATTAGGACAATGGTAAGTAAGATGATTACATTCTTATTTCAGAATTACTTCTTATCATAAGAGGTAAAGAAGTGTGATAATAATCATTTCAATTAGCATGAGTAGAATCACTATAGTATTGATGATACCTACAAGGTTGAAGCTAAAATCCTCTAGTGATAGGGGTTTGAGGGTCATTAACAACAACAATTGAGGCATTACTACAATAATTGAATAGAAATAAGATGTCAAAAACTTGAACTCAACTTTACTTTCTTGCAATTAAATTTACATAAACACATTAGAACATATCACAAGTTTAGAATTAAGTGAGGAACTATGAATAGTAAAACATAAAGAAAAAATAGTAGAATTTCCATCTTTTAAAATGTTGATGAGATAATTCTAAACGAATATTAAAGATGATTATATTTGGAAAGGATTTTCAGTCAATCTCTTAGTAAGACTACATGCCATGAAGAAAATGGTAATTTTTTCTCTCTTTCTTAAAAAATCCACAAAGGAAGGTGTTTTAGCTTTAATATAAGAGCCTTTCCATATGATCTTATATGAAAATCTAAGCAATGTAGTTGGAATTCAATTGAACATATTGTCGATATAACTATACTTAGGTATGAATTTGATATGTGTTTTGTTAATAAGTTTTCCTAAGAAATTGTACTAAAATAATCTAGGATAAAACTAAGCAAGATCATTTGAGACGTCAAATTTCCACAATCCAAAAGTGTTATATTTGGATTCAATTGTGTGAGATTTTTTCCATCAATATTTTAGATGACACTTCACCATCCATCAATTTTGTCCTTTAGCTCTCTTGTTGCATCATGATGATGGGTTATAGAGTGTGACAAGAAAAATTATTGCAAAATTTCTCATATAGTTAAATTTAGGATACAACATTTACTAAGGAAGATCATAACTAACATAGCATGAGAGAATTTTGCAAAATTCAAATAAAAAATGTTCTCCATTAGAGACATTATCATTAGGCATAGTAAAGAAAATTTCCTAGAAATGTGCAGTAAAGAAAAATTAGTGAAGAGAAGACATTGAAAAAAAGAGACTTAATCAAGAAGAAGAACATTTAGATCCTCTTGCAAGACATGATGTTGTTTAAGATAACTCTGTTATGCTTCAAAAACCTTATCATATCATGAATCTCTTTAACCAACTATTGGCCTTCTCTTATATATTGGGTTCTACATGAGTTGTGAAAAGCATTAAGATATTTAAAAAAATCTTTAAAACCTTTGTTTTTTACCTTCAACAAATGTAGTTAGGATTTGATCATGATAGCTCTAACTATATCATTATTTAAAATTCACCTCTTATATTGGAGCTTAATAATACAAAAAGTTATAAGGTGGGAGTGAAGGATTTGGATTCAATAGTTATAGTCACTAGATGGAGATATATCTAGTTCTCATGTATGAATGATAAAGAAATCTAGCTAGCTAGTATTGCTACAGTGACTGAAAGAGGTGTAGTTGATAGTCCCATTTCAACAATTATTGTAAGTTTTTATTGACATGTTCTAGGATCAATATTCTCCACCCATAGATGTGGGTAACCATGATTTGATGACTGTATAAAGCAGGGTTAATAAAAATAATAATAATGTTTGAAAGAAATGGATTATTGATTCATCACTAAAAATGAGATCTTGAACAATATGATTAGAATCTAATAATTATAATAATAAAACTAAAATAGTGATTTCTTTAATTTCTAAGAGGGGGCAAAAGGTATTATTGGTGGATCACACCAATGTTTCCAAATTCAAGTGTCACTTAGAAAATAGAAATTCAATGATAATTTATTATGATTGCTTTAAAAAAAAAATCGATTGAAAATTATACCAACTAAAAAGAAAATAATAAATATTAACCTTTAAAAAAAAAACATCTAAAAATACATATTTATTAACTGACTTTATACATATCTTTTGTTATTCTTTGACCCTCCCAAATTTAACTATCAGAATTGTTTTGACCAATCCACACAACACAAATATTTAACACTTTTTTAATTTGAGGAAGATATATAATTGCTGTAAGCTATCTAGCCATTATACTAAATGACGTTAAAATAAAATACATATGCCATAATAACCTAATGATATACAAGCAAAATAATTTTGACTTGAATCATATTTCGGAATGAGACCGAAACAAGACATAATTCATATAATAATAACGAAGTGTTGGTGCTTGTTGAACGTCTCACACGCCATTGTGCGAGTTCAAAATTTTGAATGGGTCATTTACAAATTACAATATTCAACTATTATGATCGTTGTCAATCTCTGACTTCCCATCTTCATTCAATCTCTCCATTCTACATTATAAATCCCATCTTCAGTCAATCTCATCTTCATTCAATCTTTACATACTACATTGCTTTATATATAGTTAGATATATTGCATTATAAATCTCATCTTCATTTATTCTCTCCATACTACATTGCATTCCATCCAGCTATCGTTTGTGCCGAGTTATTAAACGAACAACGTCATTCTCCAAGGACGCTCTTTAGCACTGAAAATGGCGGGATCAAAGCTTATGAGAATCATGATACTGCTTCTTGTTTTTACCGTTCTCTTTACCCCGCAAGTTTCTGCTCGATATAACCTAAAGGCAAATGTAAATATTGATGCAGATGGTAACTCCAACAAAGGAAGCTATAATCTGTTCCAGGTTGTGGAGAGGTTACCATCATGTACCACTTGCGCAAGCCATATATCAGATCCCAAGTGCTGTAAATAATAATAACTACTCTAAAGACGATATTCATATTCTTCTTAAGAAAAGAAGCAAGTTGTACCTCCAATTAATTTTTATATTGTACAATCTTCATAGATAAAAGTGCAACAGAAATTATTATCTTTCAGTGTTCCCTGATATGTTTTGTAGCTCCATTTTCTAAGATTAAATCTTATTTAATAACGTTAGTTGTGAGTTTGTATTTCTTTCCAATATGATCACATAGTGTATATTCACTAAATAGAATGAACGATTTTTATATGTAGGGGTGATGCCATTAGATTTACGGTTTGTGATTTATTATAGTAGTATGATAATTGGATGGCAACGACACATTTAAGTTATAACTCTTTATCACAATGGACCAAGATTATGTAATTTAAAAAAAATAAATTATATGGTTAATTTTTTGACCTTTTCTAATAAATTGACTTAAGAAATAAAAAGTAAAACGAAAAGATTCTATTATAATTGATGATACTCAATGGTTTGTATATGGATAGATAGATGACTTATAGCAATATGAGACTGGTTGTGCTCCTTGTAATAGGTACTTAAATGCATTACAAATGAGACATATAGGCATTAACCCTTGTGGGATTTGAATTGGTGATGTCTATTTGAAGAGGACAAATTCTCTACCGTTAAGGTGAAATAAAAAATGTTAACTTTTTTTTATTTCTTATAAATCAAATAACCTAATAAACAAGAAAATTTAAACATCTACTAATTATAAACATGGGATACCTAAAGTGACTAGCTAATTGCTTGAGAAAATATGAATATGACTATAAATTCTTTTTATTGAATTCACTTTAACTCTTATAAAACCCAAAATATCAACTCTTTCTAAGGAAGTTGTCATTATTGTAAGATTAAATTCCTCCATGTTAGATAATATGAGAAAATTATTGAATGTGATGTTTTTTATGATCAACTTTATTCACTAGATGTTAGGAAAAATTAAACACCATGTTAAGTAATGAATTAAGATCTAAGATACTAAAAAAATTATCTATTTATTTATTATATATAATATATTGTAGTGTTAAATTATGATCACTTTACACAATTTATCCCTCCAAATATTTTCATTTTTACAGATTTTATTGTATTGTACTTCTAGTAAGAACATTTAAAAATTAATATTGTATTACTACTAAGAAGTTTTAAAAATATAAAGTAAATTTTTTGTTATGATAAGACATTTTTTTTTGATATATTCATGGTGCATTGTAATTACCATCATTTATTTAATTCATATTCGAACACATTAAATCTACAAATAACTTATGTTTATTTTGTTCTTCAGATCACATAAGGATAAGTTATTTTTATTTACTTTAAATATTAAAAATTAACTTGAAACCTCCACAACATGTACCACAAGAGCCAAGAGCTTTTACACTTGAAATTTATGTAACACTTTTCTATTATAGTTGTGTATCTAAACATCATAATGACATTATGAATTTTTCATGTAGACTAATATGATATGTTCACACATGCTACTACATAGTCCTTGTGCAATCACTTATACCAATGTCCTTTTAAATAAAGATTGTGCATATTGGACAATTAAGTTTTCTCAATCTTAGATCTATACCAACCCATCAAAAGACTATTAATAATAATAATTTTCCATGTCAACTATTGCACAACACCATTTCATGCACAAGTTAACACCCCTCCACATGGGTACATATATGCTTAAGCATGTGATTTAAACCAATGACCATATGATATTAGTTTTTCACAATTGTAAAAAATCCAACTAAAATTTAATTCATGCCAAGAATATAGTGAATTTTTTAAAATAAAAAAAATTCTTGTCTTTATGAAATTATTTTTAGTTGACAATAGAACTACAAGTCATAATTTCTAGTGCAAGGCATACATAACCCAATATAAGATTTAATATAACATGAGAAATTAGGAAACATGTATATCGGTACACAAGTTAATGTTCATTTGTTGAAGTGTTGATAACCAATAAAAAAATATTTTCTTAAGTTACTATCTAGACAATACTAGATCACCCATGAAATAAAAATCTTCAAGGGACAATGGTATAGAGTTTGAAGAAATTAAAAGTTTTCTCTAGTATCCTTAGAAATATTTTATAAGAGGAAATATGAACAACATAATGGAATGACCGCAACTTTGTAAAGGGATTGGATAGGATCATTTGTATGGTACTAAATCTATAATATTTGGCTATGAAGGAAGTCACCCAAGATAGAGAGCCAATGGAAAATATAATAAAAATAAATAAATAATAAGATAAGAATAATATATATTCTCAACAATAATTCAATAGAGTAGATGGATTATTAGATGAACATTACAAGGAAAACTCCTTTCTTATATAGACAAGGTGAAAATATAAGAGTGAATGAGACAATGAGAAGCTCTTTCATCTCATTACATGACAATCAAGAGATGAATTATCATTCACCCAAGGTGGAATCACATGTCCACTAGAGGTGTATTATCCTCTAATGTGTAATAAAGTTTGTGCAACATGTGCAAAAATGGTGGGGAATGATAAAGTGATAATACCATAAAAGGTGGATTATACACCTAAGGTGAAAATTTTCATCCACTATAAGTGGATATGATAATGATAAGTCCACATAACATGGAAATGATCCAACTAATCCTATGGAATTCCCTAAGTAAGGTTATGTAAAGTGTAATTAGTACCTAGTTCTGAATTAAACAAGATAGGATATTTTAATTACACTAACATCCACCTTAAATAAAATATAGGGAGAATGTACAAAAGATAATAATACACAATGATTCCTATCTATTAGGTCATGCTAGGTACCCATGTACAATACAAATTCAATCTCTCAAAAATAGGGAAAGGGAGAAAACTAGACAGGGGAAAACTTCTTCCAAAAAGATAGGTGAAAATACATAATGCTCTCATTGTTGAGAATAAAATCTCATATGATAAAAAAATCACTCATATGAGAGAAGAAGGGAGATGATGAAGCCCTCTTAAATGTAAAATCTCCTACAAATATGGTACAAGATGATGAACAATACTCCTTCATAGGAAAGAAATAGAGCCAATATTGTGCTAAGAATGTTGGAGTGTGACAAAACTAGGTACCAATATTAATGAAGAATTATTGATGAATCACCTACTATAATATGATAAAGATACTACACATACTCCAATGTAACCTCTTTATCTTCAACTTTCTCCTTCAAGAAGTGATATCTATATAGAAATGTGTTTGGTCCTTGAATGCATTACCATATTCTTTGAAATCTTGATAGCACTTATGTATCATACATAATTGGAATTTCCTTATCATAAAAACCTTCATGTCTTTTAAGAAACATTTAATCTATAATTTGTAAAAGAAAGGCTACTCCAATATAATTTGTCTTTGCAACCAAAAAATGACACTGAATCCTACTTATTTCTTGTCCTAGATACCAACCTATCTCATAAGAAAATAACGCAGTTTGCTTGTACTTTTTTTTATCATATGTACATGTTTCCCAATCAGAATTAGTTAAATATTTCAAAGTAAATTCACTATTTTACTTTTACCATAATTCAAAGTCTAAGTTCCCTTTCAAATATTTGAATATTCTTTCCCTACCTTCTCATGCAATCCCTAGGACTAGTTTGATATCTTTCAACCAAGTAGATTGCATGCATAATGTGTAGTCTTGTAGCAATAAAATACAATAATATACCAATCACTAATCTATAGAGATTCTAATCAACCTTTCAAGATTCAAAATCCTTACTTAAGTGCCAAAGGGTTGCCAACTAGTCTATAGTCATCCATTAAAAAAAAAAGAACATATTTTTGATATACTTGGTATGAGAAATGAAAATCCTATCTTTCATTTGAGGAAATTTAATACTAAGAAATAAAGTTAACTCACTAATCATATACATTGCAAAATCCTTTGAAATGTCCTCAGAGACATATCATCATCTCCGAGCATGATGCCATCAACATACACTACCATTATCACTATTTTGATAATCTTTAGCTTTAAAATATATATTTCTATTTACAATACCTTTCATAAGATTTATTACATTAGATAACTATCCAACCTATTATACGAAGCTCTAGGTGCTTTCTTGAGTCAATAAATTTCCTTTTTGAGCCTTTGGATAATATCTTGACTCTTTGACAATTGAAATCCATTTAATTGCTCAATGGAAACTTCCTCTTCTATCTCTCCTTTCAAAAATGAAGACTTTACATCCAACTAATATTGTTTGAAATTCTCATAGGAAGAAAAAACAAGAAACATTCTTATAACTTTCATTCTCGTTGTTGAAGAAAAATTTCTTCATCATTTATACCTTTGGCATGAGTGTAGCCTTTACATATCAACCTTTCTTCATTCCTTGTGACTTCACCATTTTCATTCACCTTCTTTGAACTACATATTTGGTTCTAATTACATTCATATGCACTAGCTTAGGTACTAGTTCACATGCTTAATTTTTAGGTATAAATGATCTAACTCTTCTTTCAAAGCTTTCACCAAAATCTCACCATTTTTTGCTTTTGCATAAGCCTTTTTTTCTACTTTGGACATAAAATTATCTTTTATGTATTCATGCATCTTTTCTTTCTTCTTGTTAACACACTTTAGTATTTGTCTGAATTATTTGATCTTAAAAAATATGCATTTGTACATATTTTGTTGGGATCTTAAATACTTGATCTACTTTAGGTTATCTTATTCTTCCTCTTTTTTATTCTTCTCTTTCTTTTGGATAATTTTATTCCTTTGTGGGGGAAGTGGGATTGTCTTTAAATTATTTACCTTAGGCTATGGAATAGCCTAATTATATTCTTCACTCACCTAGACATTAGTGCTTTCAATAATTCCTTTCATCCTCATGCTATAATATCTACATGAATTTATTTTTGTAGAATATCAAAATAACATTAAAATTTATCCAAACATGCATTACTCTTCCTAAGATTTTATTCATCTCTCCTGATATAGTGTTTTCTCCCAATGATTTTAGAGTATTTCATAGTTGATACCTTTCCGAAACACAACTCATAAGATGTTTGAGTATGATTAACTCTTACCTGCACCTTATTATCTAGAATAGTTGTAATTTTCCAAGAGAATTGTTGTTTTAGCAAAATCATATTTGTGCAATGAATATTACAAGAGTAAAAGATTCATTTTTATTAATATTTTTATTAAATTGATCCATGAAATGTTAGGATCATATTGGAACTGTGATAAGAAGTGAACTAGAACCTCAATTTTTAAAATTTCTTATTTTGATAGCATGATACGAGCCATTATCATCATGAGGTCAGCTAGTTTTTAATATAATCTTAAGTTCAATCTTATTGATTTATCCAAATATAATGACATGTCAATTATATTTCTATCAAATCTAGTGTTAAATCCATAAATGAGTCAATGGATAGTTTTTCATATATTATTCATCTTCTCAATAGAATAATTACTATTTGAAACTGTTATTTTTTTATATACTATTCATCTTCTCAATAGGATAATTGAGATTATTAACAATAGTTTCAAATTTATCCAAACTTGAAATGGAATGACTCTACAAACAATTACAGGAGTTCCGTCAATTATCCAAGATTAGTTTAGAAATTTTTTGAACTTGAAGTTTTTTTTCAAATATTTTAAAATTATTCAATCTAGAAAAGGATTGTATATGTATATAATCTAATGCTTTATCACTACAAAAAAAAAGAGAAAAATAAATTTTAAATTTGTTGGATATGAGATTGGGAAATTATGGGATACATGTGAATTTAATTTATTTGTATCTTTTAGTAGAAAAATCAAATATTTGAAATTTATCATCTTTGGTTTTAGATGAGCATCTTATAATTTTTAATGCAAGAGTTGTTAAGAAAGCATGATATTTATTTCCATGACAATAGCATTATCATATTGGATAATAGTTAAATTTTTATTAGAATAGTTCATCATGACTTTAGAACAGTATAGAACACTATCGAGAAAAACCTCATTAGACTAGACTTGGTATATTGATTCATCGTATATTGATTTGGTAGAATAATCTTGTGAAGAATTCTCCCACTAAGAAACTAAATTTAAATAAAATCTATTGTATTCTTCAAGTATATAACCATACAACAATAAACTAAAAACATATATGAATGAGGAGAGAAGAATAAATATATATAGATTAGGTTTTGTATCTACCTTTAAACTATGCTATGTTTTGATATGAAATAGTTGATAGTTATTTAGTAGAGTCAATCAATAATTATTTAGTATATTTTCTATTTTAAAGAGGAAATAGCTTGGCAATTAGAAAATATCTTAAAGGAAATAAAACAATTTTCCCAACAAATTATGAAAAATTAAATGACACATAGATAGTAACACAATGTTGCAAAATGGAGAATGATGGAGATCCTGGTTAATTTGGAGGTGGAGTTAAGTGGCTCGGGTCACCAGAGGTCAAACAGAATTGCCAAGGAATAGTGTAAAACTATACACACTAAAATATGCACTTCTATGAACCATTACATGCAAGGTTACTCAAGAAGGAGGCCTCACAAAGCGGCTCATAGCTCTCTATGCATGGAGTTGCAAGGGACTATGAGTTTTGCTCTCAACTAGAGCTACAAAAAGGTGACCTTGCTAGTCAACCATACAATGAGAGATTCAAGTGAAGACAAGGGCAAGAGTGCCAATGTCTCCAAGAATCTAAATGGAAATGAAATGCAAATGCAACTAGTATGAATGTGCAAGACTAATCTATCAAATGAAGTGCAAACTAAACTATGAAAAGAAGTACAATAGATTCCAAGCCCCTAATTAAGCTATGTGAGATCTATCCTATTGCATAAAAGGAAATCTAATCTATAATGCCATTATTATGCAACTATGAAAGAAAATATGCAACTAAATGATGAAAGCAACAAGTCTTCAATGTCTTCAAACTCCAAATGCACCTAAAACCTGCAGCATAACATTAGCATAAAACATGTATATGCAAATGGAGGAGAGAGCTCTCCTTTTATAAGAAATGAGGAGAAATGAACCATGGAGATTAAGAGGCAAAAGATATTAATCAGCGGTGGAGCTTGAAAGAGGAGCAATCCATGTGCACACATATCCTCCAATGAGAGTGAAGTGTTGACTTTTGAGCCTCATGTGAGACAAAAGTGCTTTTTCCCTTTTTTATAAAATAGGAATAATGTTTTATTTGTGCAACTTAGGATAAGAGGAAAGGGTGGGCTTTTTATTTATTAAAAGGGGAGGAAATATTCCTTTTAATTAAATAAAGATTTAGGATAAATGGTTAGCCCATAGGATAAAAATCCAATATATGATCGAAATTAAGATTTGATCAAGAAATTGATATTGTTGAAAATATTGATTAATGATCAAAATGATTCAGGATTGATAAACCAAATAAATGGGGCCCAAAGTCTAGGCGACCATTTTTGGGTGCATACATTTGCCCCTCTTTGACTAATGTGTGATCGATTTGGGAACACATGTAGTCAAAGAATGAAGTTGAAATGTGAGATCGATCTGGGATCACAAGACAACTCAGATATGAGGTCGATTCGGGATCACATCTAGACAAACATAAACAAAAGCTTAGACCAACACCATTGCTGCTAGGTGCAAATCAAGTTTTAGACAAAACTATCACCGTCGCTGCTAGGCAATAATCAATGTCTAAAAATGGGAGATAAGAATCTCAAATTTTGAGCAAAAGCTCACAAAAGATGTCTGAATCAGGAAAATCAAGAGAATTAGGGATGAGAATCCCATAAATACTGCCCCCTCGGAATCGAAATCGAAATCAAGTAGAGGAGAGACAGAAAATTGATAAGGTTGATCAAATCATAATCGAATGTAAGGGTCAAATAGGTTAACCATTAGGCAATAGAACATGCCCCAGCCTGACTGAAAAGATGCAATCAAACGTGAGAAATGAGGGAATGGAATGAATATGAATGAAAGACTAGAAGTTTGGAAGACATGGAAATGAAGAAATGACGATGCCCCAACAAAGATTAAAAGATTAGGCCTCAAAAGATTAGCCAACTGCGCAGAAGGAGGGAAGATTTTGAAATGCGATTTTCACTATCAAAATGGCCTTGGATTTCGATTTTGAGTCCGAAAATGGATCCAAGACATCGAAATTAGCTAGGGGTGCAATTTTCACGCAATTCTGAGGTGTTTTAAAAATGAGGTCAAAAAGTCAAAAGACTATAAAAGGGGGTCAAAATGTCATTTTCAAGAATCATTTGTCTTTTAGCGATTTGAGAATTTCAGAGCTTTAGAAAGAGAAAATGGCCCAGCAAGCAGGAGTTCCTGTCCACAGGCATCGATTCGAGTGCGCTCGGTTGCACAACCGGCCACCACACTATCCTGCCCTGGTATGTTTTCGAAAAACTTGAGCTTTTTGATCATTTTTAGCATTTAATAGCTTTTTTAGCACATTTTTTCAAATTTTAAATTTCAAAAAAAAAATTCTAGGTGAAGTATCGCGCGCTATAAGGTTTATCGCCCTACTATAGGGAGAAGTCGAGATACTTCTCCAGAAAAAGAATATCGCCCAGCATAAAATATTGATTTTTAATGCATTTTTGAGCAAAAATGACATGGGTCTAGACAATGTTATGTTTTTAAGATGTTTTATACTAAGTTTTTGGACATCCATCATAATATGTGCTAACAACGGGCTTGGTTTTGGCTTGCAGGAGGTTTTTCCGGTGCTCATCATTAGAGCGCCGAAGGTGACAGGATTACGGTGTGTCCGAGATTTGGATGATCCGGGCAATGCCAACCTCAGGGCGATGGGATTCCGGTATCTGTTGCGGTACCCATATATCTGAGCAGACCATGGGTTGTTGACTGCGCTGGCTGAGAGATGGCACAGCGAGCACAACACCTTCCACCTACCTACAGGTGAGGCATCCATCACACTGGAGGATGTCTATAGGATCCTCCGAGTTCCATGCCACGGAGAGCCTGTAAGTATAATCATGTTTTTGGGATAGTCATGTAAAATGTAATATTTCCAAAAGATGAAAACTAACATGATTTATGTGTTGTCACAGGTATACTATGATCAGGATGTCACTGAGGGGTGTCGATTGATTCAGGAGATGTTTCAGGATGTGACTATCCTGGACAGGCATGTCAGCTGGGAACGACTGCTTGATGATTTTGGTAGAGATTATCCGGTGCCATGCATTGTGGCATCTATCATCTCACAGATCTTGATGACTGATCGCAGTCAGAAGGGATTCCCGCTTGGATGGGGCAGGTTACTGGTAGACTTGGTAGGCAGGCCTCGATGGATGGCATGGGGGCCTGCGATCCTAGCAGAGATGTATCATGAGCTGCACGAGATCGTCTACAGGGACGGTCAGACATGGGCGTGTGGTGCCATCTTGGCCCAGGTATGGGCATGGGAGCACATCGCTGTGGTGCGCCCCAAGGTTCAGCTGAGGGAGAGGAGGTACCCCTACATTTATAGGTACATCGGGTTTATATCACATGCCCATTCTGGGGATGTGACCTATTACAGACAGATTCTGGATGAGGTAGCCTCATTCACATGGAGGCCGTACAGGGAGGTTGAGGTTTGGGGGGATGCCGCAGATGAGTTGAGCCACATGCTGTGTAGTCGGCCACTGGTAGGTCGATATGCGGAGATCATAGAGAGATTCTGCATCACTCGGGTGTGGCGGTAGTTTGGGAGGCAGCAGCGAGTCTCGATAGAGACTACTACATATGCCAGGGCTAGGGATGAGGAGGGGCACGGGTGGCTACCTATGCTGGATTATCAGTAGGCTATCGCGGAGACAGCAGCTATCAGGAGCGAGCCTTGGGATTATTTCTCAGATGTGGTAGACGCAGGGGCTAATGGGGCCTACAGAGCAGAGTGGCAGAGGGTACCATTCCCTCGATTTACAGTGCCAGATGCATAGATGCCAGCACCGGGAGGAGACGGAGGAGACGGAGGGGATGGAGGGGAGGGAGGAGAGGAGGGAGGGGATGGAGGAGACGGAGGAGATGGAGGGGAGGGAGGAGAGGAGGGAGGGGATGGAGGAGATGGCAGTAGGGGGAGAGGGAGGAGGATGGAGAGAGGAGAGGGGTTGAGATCAGGTGGCTGAAAATGGTCATGGGGACAGCGGTCAGCGACACCTGAGGAGGAGGTGAGACCAGCTCGCCGGCAGGCAGAGGTACAGCAGGAGCAGCTTGCGGGGGGAGAGGACCTGAGAGCCCAAATACAGGCTCAGGAGGTAGAGATATAGCAGCTGTGGACCACTATAGCCATGAGAGATCAGCAGCTTGTAGATCTGAGGGTAGAGCGGGATCAGCAGATAGCTGATCTCAGAGCAGAGATAGCACGCCATGAGGTGATGGCACAGGTCGAGGCACTGGAGCTCCGATAGGAGTCAGTGAGAGCTACCTATTATCACAGGTTATATCTGCAGGCTGTCCCAGAGGGTGAGAGAGCACCATCGTACTCTCAGCGGGCAGGGGTATCAGATGTGGCACTTGATAGGAGAGCTATGCCTCCTCCACCACCACGAGCTCCTCACGAGGGTGGTAGCGAGTCTTAGGGTTAGGTCTTAGATGTTTGGACATATTTTGAGACTGTTGATCCAGATTTTGGGATCTCATATTGTATATCATGACATTGTATATTGATTTATGAGATTACTGGATGTTCGATGTATCATGTGTATTTGTCTCACTTGTGATGGATGTATCAGTTTATGTATATTGTCTTGTCATTTTTCTCAAAAATGCTTATGTATGTGCTTATGTATGTTCTCTCTCATAGATGTATGTTTAATTCTCATATGTATGATATAGACTTATGTTTTTTGAAAATGACAATTTTTGATATAGATATGATGATGTGATTAACCCCTTGTGATGAACAGGAACAGGTTCGAGATGAAAAAGACAAGGAGCGAAAGACATGATCAAGAAGAAGAGAAGGTGAGCGCAGTCGACTGACAGGTCCACGTAGGATGAAAAGGAGAGCTCCTTACATATGCAAAATGCAAAACTAATCTAACATGACCCTAAAAATGCAAGCTATTATGAAAAAGTGGTTGACTTGCAAGGTCACAATGCTTATAGACATCTAATTATCATCATCGAGCGTTATTGGTAGCGTCGTAAGATCATACAATGCACACTAGCATAACTATGTGGATATGAATATGATCTTTATCAGATAGAAATGTGGAAATCTCACCTAGGCATCACAGACATATAGGTCAAGATGACTAATGCAGTGAGATTGCCTAAGTTTTGATATGGCAAGATTATGCTTGTATCAAGACACATGAAAGTCAGGATAACTAAAAGCATGCACTCGCAAAATAGTCAAGGATAATACCTTGTCAATCCATAGTGTCAAGTAGGACCAGCATAAATGCGCATGATAGTTAGGATCAACAAAATATACCCACAAGAAGATAAAGAAAGAAAACATGGTCTTATTCCCTCAGTCTTCTAGCGATGCATCATCGAAAACTTCTTAGGGAGAGACCACTCATCAAAAGAAATCCTCATAGACAGCACACAAAGAAAAATAAAGTCATCATATCATCATCGAGTGGATTGTTTAAGTGCGTGTGTGTTGGTCATAGAGTCAAATTCTGAGTATCATAAAATGAGAAATATCGGGTCATACGAGACTGTTTAGGTAAGACACCTGATAAGTGTTAAGAAACACTTGACGCAAGGGTAGTGTTGAAGAACACTATTTTGGGGTGGTGTTGAAAAACACCTGTTGTGGAATGCCCCGAGAGACAAACATTTCTAAAAGACCAATGCTAACAGTCATGCCCCCTAGACAAAGACAAAGACCAATTCCAGACTAGGCCAAATAAGGTCAAGGCATGATGACAAGTGGTTAAGTGTCGAGGATGCATGCTAACAAATAGGGGTGCAAAGGCCTCAAGTAGCGCCTGTTTCCAGGTTTTCACCACTTGGAATCTTTTTTCATTTTTTCATTTTTTTTTTATTTGGATTTTTGCTACCAAGGCACCTATTGCTAGGTTTTCACCAAGGCACTTTTTTATTTTTTTTATTTTTTTGAATATTTTGATTTTTTTATATTTTTTCAGGACTTTTTATGCTTTGTAGGATTTTTTCAGCATCATATATCAATTTTTTTGGAATTTTTTCAGGACCAATAAATATGTACAAATGATGCCCCCAGACAGAATGGGCATCAAGGATAGAACTTCTTAAGGTGCACAATGTTGATGGGATCAGGGAGCTGTTCTCCATCAGGATCTCACAGTAAATACGCACCAGTACCAAAAGAAGCTGTGATGACATATGGTCCAAGAAAGTTAGGTTCAAACTTTCCCTTTTGCTCTCTGTTTTGTTGGTTCTTAGGGTTCTCTCGTAAAACAAGATCACCTATTTGAAATTCTCTAGGGCGAACCTTCTTGTTGAATGTCTTGGACATACTCTTCTGATACACTCTCATATGATCAAAGGAAGCCTTACCCTTCTCATCTAGAAGTTCTAGTTCCTGCAACCTCATGGCGCGGTAATCCTCATCTGTAATCAAACCTTTGAGTGAGACTCTAAGGGATGGTATCTCGACTTCTAAAGACAATATTGCTTCAGCGCCATAGGTGAGAGAGAAAGGAGTGGCTCCTGTAGGTGTGTGAATGCTTGTTCTGTAAGCCCATAGTGCTGGATTGATTTGTAAGTGTCAATCCCTACCATTCTTGTGCACTGTTCTATGAAGAATCTTAAGAATGGTTTTGTTAGAAGCTTCTGCCTGTCTGTTTCCCTGTGGAAAATAGATGGAGGACCAATGTTGCTTGATTTTAAACTTTTTGCATAGGTGCTTTAGGTCCTTATTCTTAAATTGACCTCCATTGTCAGTAATGATCTCAGAAGTCACTCCAAATCAGCAAATGATATGATTCAAGATGAACAAAGAAATGGTCCTTCCTGAAGCAACAGAAAGTGGTACAGCCTCCACCCATTTTGTGAAGTAGTCAGTGGCAGTAATAATGAACTTGTGTCCACCTGATGAGTTGGGATGAATCTGCCCAACCAGATCAAAGGCCCAGCGCTGAAATCGCCAATGAGAAACAGAAGGAATCAGCTCCCTACCTGGAGCATGAATCAGGTTGCCGTGTTTCTGACATTTTTCACATGACTTAGCAAAGGTGACTGCGTCCATCTGCATTGTGGGCCAATAATATCCTACCCTAAGCAACCTTCGGGCCATGGCAAGACCATTAGAATGTCCACCACAAATGCCATCGTGGATGTCAGCTAATGCTTGGTTGGATTCCTCCTTTTCCAAGCACCTAAGGAGCGTCCCATCTAAACCCCTCCTATATAAATCACCAGAGATGAGGGTGTGGTGAGAGGCATTACGGATGAGGTTTCAGTGTTCGGAGCGGGTGAATGTGTCAGGGATGATGCCATCACGAAGATATGAATAGATAGCACCATATCGGGAAGACTCGTGTGTGATAATGGCACAAATGACATGGCTTTCAGACGAGTCAAAGATGGGATGGTGTAGTTCTTCCACTAGGAATTCAAATCTGGATTCATGTGTCTCTAACTGAAGAAGTGAAGCTAATGTGGCCATGGCGTCTGCAGCTTTGTTCTCTGTCCTAGGGATTTGTTGAAACGTCACAAAGGTGAAATAGCGTCTCAAAGAATCAACCATCTTTTTATAGGGTATCAATTTGTCATCCTTGGTTTGATACTCTTCATTGACTTGGTTGATGATTAACTGGGAATCCCCAAAGACATGTAATTCTGTGATGTTCCATTCTATAGCCATTCTCAAGCCATTAGTTAAAGCTTCATATTCTGCAATGTTATTGGTACATGGGAATAATAGTTTGTAAGACTTCAGAATGTTGTACCCATGTGGAGAAACAAATAACACTCCAGCACTTGATCCATTTTGCATGCGGGAACCATCAAAGAACATTGTCCAAGTGCGAGTGGTTGTATACAGGATGTGTTCATCTGGTAATTCCACTTGGACTGGCATACTATCTTGGATTGGAAAATCAGCTAATTGATCGGCAATAGCTTGCCCTTTTATTGCCTTCCTTTCAACGTACTCTATGTCAAATTCAGTGAGGACCATCATCCATTTAGCAAGTCTACCCATCAGGGCAGCCTTACTAAGCAAGTATTTAAGGGGATCAATTTTGGCAACCAAATGTATGGTATGAGCAAGCATGTAGTGGCGCAACTTTTGAGAAGCAAACACCACCGCGAGACAAGACTTCTCAATATTTTTGTAATTGATCTCATAAGAGACTAGAGTACGGCTGATATAGTAGATGGCCCGTTCTTTCCCAGTATCATCTGTTTGAGCCAATAATGCCCCCAGGGAAGTGTCTGTAGCTGAAATATATAGGATCAATGGTTTCCCTGGAATAGGAGGCATTAAGATCGGAGGATTAGCCAAGTATTGTTTGATCTGATCTAGGCTCTTTTGACAATCCTCGTTCCAAACATAAGAAGCACCTTTATGCAATGTCTTGTTGAAGGGTTGCGCTCTATCTGCAAGCTGAGAAATAAACCTCCTAATTGATTGAAGACGTCCCTGAAGACTTCTCATTTGGCTGATATTTCGAGGAGGTGGCATATCTAGGATTGCTTGGACCTTTTCGGGGTTAACCTCGATACCTTTTGCTAATATTATGAATCCTAAAAGTTTTCCTGAGGTGACGCCAAATGCACACTTCTTTGGATTCAATCTGAGTTGAAATTGTTCCATACGATCTAGAATTACTTCCAGATCATTGAGGTGTGTGTCCCTTTGTCTTGATTTTGCCAGGGTATCATCCACATAATCTTCCATATTTTTGTGCATCATATCATGAAAGATAGTCGTCATAGCTCTTTGGTAGGTTGCTCCTGCATTCTTTAACCCGAATGGCATGACGTTCTAGCAGTAGGTTCCCCATGCACATGTGAATGCTATTTTCTCTTGGTCTTCAGGAGCTATTTTGATTTGATTATACCCCGAGAAACCATCCATTAGGGAATATATGTCATAGCCCACCGTCATGTCCACTATCATGTCAATGTTTGGAAGTGGAAAATCATCCTTTGGGTAGGCTTTGTTTAGGTCTCTAAAATCTGTGCAGACACGAATAGACCCATCATGTTTGGAGACCGGTACTATGTTTGAGATCCATTCTGCATAATCGATGGCTCTAATAAATCCAGCTCTTAAAAGTTTTTCTAATTCTCCTTTGACAAGTAGAGCTATATGTGGATGCATTTTTCTTAATCTCTGTTTTACTGGCTTAACTCCTGGAGCTATAGATAAGTGATGCATTATGAGATTCGTGTCAAGCCCTGGCATGTCTGAGTAGGTCCATGCAAAATTAATTTTCTTTTTCTGTAAAAACTGTACATATGCCTTGGTCTCTTCATCTGATAAAGACTGAGCAAGATGGACTATTTGAGGATTTTCTTCTGTGTTTAAATTGACCGGCTTTGTTGGTTCAATCAATATTGATGATCTATCCTAGAAATAACTCGGCAAGTTATTAAGTACCCCATCCTTAGGTGCCTCAAAGAGGTTTTCACCTTTGGATGCGTCATTTCTTTTTACTATTTTTGGTTCTGACACTGCCACAAAGTGGTTTTCGCCATCAGACCTATTTTTCTTTTTCTCTTTTGTTTTGAGACTGAGGTACTTAATATCAGGCTCTGTCATGCTGGTTGTTGGTTCACTGGTGGAAGAAGCCACGGGTTTGAGAGCATTCAGATAGCAAGCAATTTCGTAATCGTTGTGAAATGTGAGGAATGTGGGCTCTTGGTGGCGCTGAGACCAGTCAATCAGGTCAAAGTGAACAAGGGGTAAGTCAATGGTGGGTTCGATGTTGTTAATGTGAAAGGTGTCATCTCTGGTGACCATATAATCGGAGTTCATCAAGTCTTCTCCTAAGATACCTGAATTAGGACTCATCCTATCAAACGAAGCGTCATCTACTAAGGCGATTTGAGGAGGGCAATCCTCTAGTCTGACACTAGGATCGTTAGTCGCATCGGGTTGGGTACTATAGGCATGGATAATATCCACGTCTAAATCAATTGTTGCATCTGAAAGTGAATCCCATTCATATTCATGGGAGTCTGTCTCTGAGTCATCATTTAGGCCTCGTGATGTAGAAGCCTCAAGGTTAGGAAGGGTTTCCCCCTCTCTAGTGCTTGTATTGGTACTATCCATCGCAGCTAGGACAGTAACACTTTCCTTTGTCGATCTAGCAGTCACACAGTCACTATCCGTCGCAGCTGGGATAGTAGGACTATTAAGCATCAAATCTGTGGAATCTCCCCAAAGGAGATTCATTGAGGGCACCCAATCATTAGACACATCTTGTTGGTTGGAGAGATCAGGCGTATAATCTGCATCACTATCACTGTCTGTCGCAGCTGGGATAGGGACACCTTTCTTCTTCTTATTCTCAAAACCTAAGCCAACCGTGGACTTATTTTTTCATCCAAAAAGAGCATGATCAAGAGGCTCAGCTTTAGCGTCCAGCCTATGACTAAGGAGACCAAATCCCGGATATCCCATATTTTAAACCAGTGTATACCCTTTCCCATAAGTTTCAGGTGAAGGAGCAAAATTCTCATTATGTTTGTATTTCTCCTCGTGATATATCCAGTCCCTTACAGCAACTTCCTCTTTCTCTTCTTGAATGGGGACCGAAGACTCAACAAATTTCCCAAATAACGTCATTGCTGATGATGAGGGCTTCACATTTGGGGAGGGTCTCCCATAAGACCTAGGAGAGATTGGCATTTTCGTAAAAGAATCAATCTTATAATCTCCCATCCCAAGGTCCATGGTCTTGAATTTCTGCTTGCATTGTTCAAGTGAACTGCTAGGATTGTCAGCTTCTCTATTCAAAGGTACATGTAATCCCGCAGAAATGTTATTAACTGATAGAGCACTGTCTTCAGGGATGCAAATTTCTACACCGTTATGGGGAAACTTAACACACTGGTGATATGTTGATGGGACTACCTGCATTTCATGAATCCATGGCCTACCTAGAAAAATGTTGTAGGCTAAAGGTCCAACATCAACAATTTGGAATAATATATCTTTTTCTACAGGACCAATGCGAATAGGCAAAACAGCCAATCCCTTGGAACTTCTTTCTGCCTCGTCATATGCTTTGATTGTGATTCTTTTCTTTGTGTCAATGACGTTCTCAGAATACCCTAGAGCTAGCAGCAAACTCAAGGTACAAATATTGAGCCCCGCACCCCCATCTATCAGTACACGCCTAACACGGGTTTTATCAATCATGACCTTGATGTGTAAGGCCAAATTATGTGGGTGACTAATGGATTTGTCATCTTCTTCTGAGAAGGTGAGGAAATGAGGGCTAGCCAAATGGTTGACCATGTTCTGGAATTGGTCAATATCTAAGTTATTAGGGACATTGGCTGCTCGCAAAGCATCCTCGAGGACGTGCTTGTGCTTAGGAGATAATTCTAAAAGCTCAAAAATGGATATCTGAGCGGGTGTACGTTGTAGCTGGTCAATGAGATTATAATTAGAATCAGGACCAACGACAGATTTGGGAGGAGCACCTTTGGACATGGGTTGTTTAGACTTGCTAGTGCTAGGACCTTTGATGATAATGGGTGCTTGGACCTGACCCCTAGTGACAGCATTGAGGGACTGAGGCATTCCTTGTGAGTGAGGACCTCTTATCACCACAGTGGGTCTTTCATTAGTCATAGGAGTTGAGTCCACATTATGTCCATAAGGATCTTTCTTCCTCACCATGTTGATGTTATTGTCAGCCACTTCAAGCATATTAATCACATTGTCAACATGTGTGTATGTATAGTTAATAGCCGCCTTGCCATTCTTACTGGTAGAATTCTCTCCTTTTTCATATTTAGGCAAGGGCTCTTTAAAGGCTTTATGGTCTGCATTAGTGGTTAACCCATCCACTTGTAATTATCCTTTCTCAATAAGGTCTTGGACAAGATGCTTGAGTTTAAAACAATTTTCTATGTTGTGTCCAATCCCATTATGGAAAACGCAAAAAGCCTTAGCATCCCACCAATGAGGTAAAGGATCTAGTATTCGATGTTTTGTAGGATCCTGTGGGTGCGCCAAATTATGAGCAACTAATGTCTTAAAAACATCTGCATAGGATTCTCCCAATTTAGTAAATTGTCTTTTCTCCGTTTTAGATCTCTTTTGATACTTAGGTTTGTCTTGTTGCGTTGAAGATGTTTGCAACTTCATAGCTTGAACTGCATGAGAGAGGTTAAGAACTCCTTCATTTTTGACCTGAGATGAATCAACAACTCCGTCGTTGACCACTTGCTTGTTTTTGTTCCAATAGGAGTTTTTTTTGTCCTTGTTACCATTAGTATTGTTATTTTGGCTATTGTTGTTATTTGTTGGTTTAGCCAAGATTCCTTGTTCTTTTAGGACATCCTCAATGCGACATGCCACCTCTACCATAGTATCAAAGGAATTAAATGAGATTTTCTTGACTTCATATTTGAGTTCTGGTATTAGATTGTTCACGATGATATCAATTCTCTCTTCTTCAGGGATTGTCCTTGGGTATTTCGAACACAATCACCTCCATCGTTGTAAAAAGGTGACAAAAGATTCCCCTTGATTTTGTTTAAGTTTACACAAATCAAGCATTGTGACCGACCTAGATAAGTTGTAAGCGAAATGCTGAACAAATCTTTGGACAAGTTCTTTAAATGTCTTTACTGGAGGGGAAAGGTTGGTGAACCACTCCATGGCTTGACCTTTTAAACTCCTTGGGAATAATCTCAGCAAGTAGGAGTCTTCATGGTGAAAGGAAAAGCTCATTATGTAGAATTGTCGAACATGGTCGTGGGGGTCACCAGTGCCATCATATTTGTCGTATGTTGGGAATTCAACTTTTTTAGAGAATTCTACCATCACCACGCTTTTGTCAATGGGGTTAGGACATATGGAGTCCAAATGAAATGTGCTCTTGGGAGACTTCATCCTGTCTATATCCTTTTGCATTTGTAATATTACCTCATCAGTTGAAGGATTCTATTTCTTGATCTTTTGGTGAACATCAAAATTATATGGAACTTTAGCGCCTTTGTTGATAAGACTTTCCAAGAATTGGTCTTTGTTTTGTTCCACGTATTGCTCCACATAGGCTTGAAAGGATGGTTCTTGTTGCATAGTCATGAAGTCCATATGATCAAATTTAGCATAACTACCTCCATGTTGTGATCCATGATGTGCTCGTTGGGAGGGTTGCTTTGAATGTCTATGAGACGACTGTCTCCTATGATGGTCATATCTTGAAGTCCTTCTTCCTCTAGGACTTGGGGATCGTGAGGGTGTCTTTGATCTTCTTCAAGGGCTAGGGGAAGCGGTAGATGGGGGTGAGTTGATCTGACTATTGGCTCCCCTCCCGTTAAATCGACTTTGGAGTTGTTGTGCATAGAGTCTATCTTATTCTTCTTGGGTGACTCTTTTCTGTATATCCAACAATGCACGTTCCTCTTCCTCTCTTTGTCAGAATTTTTCTTTTTTAGCAGCCTGTTCATCTAAGTAGGCTTGCTTCTCTCTCTCAATGCTTCTCAATCTTGTATTTGCATATCGAGAAGTGTCTTTAAGTGGGGAGGTTTTTCTTGAATGTCTTATTGCATTAGCTGCGTTGATATGGTGATCACTAGATTCGTTGTTCTGGTCTTCGTGTTGTGACCCTAAATCTGAGTGAGCTTGCTTATGCTATCTTTCGGCTCATTGATGAGCATCAAAATACCTCGCGTTGTTAGGAGGTGACCCGGGTGGACTGGCATGAGAAGAACCACCATACTCTCTTCTGTGTCGTTGAAAGATATCCTCGAGAGTTTGATTCATGGCTTCTCTTTGTTGTCGGGTGAAAGTGTAACTCATGTCCATACTTGATGAAAGTGGTATGAAAGAGGTGCTCACTTCACTAGGGTTAGCTCCCAAATTAAAACAAACCTCAGATTCACTCTTAGGAGATTGGTCAAAAAGGGGTCCTTTTCCCTTAGGTTTTCGACGAGTCTTGATAGGTGGTAACTGGCTAAAGGCAACAGGGGGTCGCTTCCCTTGATTAACTTGGTACCTTGTCGTAACTGACATGAAAGAGAGATATTCTCAATGATAAGGTGACCTTTCAAAGTGTCAACACCAAACTAGGATAATCGAAGTCCTCTATTGTCCAAAGAGAAATGAAAAAGAAAAAAAGAGGGCTTTACCAACACTGTCAAAGAGGTGCTTCAAATCAAAGGGTGACTACCCTTCCACTTTTGAATCAGGAGGTTGGACTAGGCCAAAAGATAATTGAAATTGAGATGAAAATGAAAGCGATTTGGACAATAAGAGAACTAAAATTTTCCCAGAATATAGCTAACAATTTTAAAGATGAACCTTGGCACTAAGAATGGCTTTCTAACTTGACAATTATTCCAAAGTGACTTTGTAAATCAAATGATGCTATCCCGAAGGACTAAAAACTAGAAATTTGGAGTCAAGACAGATCTCAAACGTTAGGGTGAGAAGCCTGCTCTAAGACCTAGCCTAATTGACAGCAACTGAAACTGATCAAAATTTAAGCACGGCAAAAATAAACCAGGCGATATACTCTAGGCTACTGGGGTGATAAACCTATACCCATGCGATACTTCACCCTAAGCCAGGCGATACTTCTTAATACTTGCGGGTGATATACTCCAAGCAGACCGGGCGATAGTCCGTCAGGGGTGAACTATCACGCGATATTTCTCTTCAAAGGGGGTGATATTTCTAGCATGCGCGAAGTATCGCGCGATACTTCACCTTACAGGGCGCGATATTGTTGCAGAATTATTTAACTCTTGACCAGAATTGTGTGAAATTTGCATTTTTGAGTCTGTTTGGTCAAAATTTCCAGTCTGAGGGTTGATGTTTTCGATTTCAGTCACGGTATCAGTAGAATTTCAGTAGGTTTGCAAACAGCCAGGGATCAAAACATGGTCTCAAACACTTGAAACAAGGGCAAAAGCAACCTTGCCAAGACAAACACTTGTGATATCAAAATTGAAAAAGCACCCTATGAATGCTACCGATTGTTTGTATGTCAAGAACATTTGCACTGGTATCACACAATCGAAAACACTTCAAGCAAATCTATCTTAGAAAGTCAAGGCTCAATACTTACCAACTTATCCCACAACTTGATGCCCCCTCGCCTCACACCAAGTGGTTACCCACAAGAGATGTTGGCTTTGTCATGGAAATGTCAAATGACACAACCAAAGGGACACATATGGTGAGTATCTTAAGGTGATCCGGGTAAACCACTTGGATCAATCCTTGCACTAAGAAGATAAGCGGCTAAAAGAGGGTGGTTTCTATCTAATGGCTCTTAATAAGGATTTCCATTCACAACACCCCTCTTGCTCCTCATAAAGGACTAGGACCTTGCGGCCTCAAGAGTACCTTAAGCATTCTTGTTCAATGTTTTCCTCATGGTCGCAATCCCATGAGCTACTCACATCAAAAGAAGACAAGTGTTATGTCTATCAAGGTTTTTGGTGTCCTTGATAGCCTTGAGATTATAGTGAGTTGGAATCACTTGCCACTAAGGAGAATGATGACAAGGTTGTCCCCACTTGAGTCGTTCCTCTTGATTGCTCAAGAGCAGGCCTGCTAAAGGATTCCTAAACTAAACAAAAATGGATCAAATCTTGAGGTTCAAGGTTTTTGATTCACCACAAGGGTGAAGAGCATACTCCCCTATCTCAAGGATCTCTCCCAAACACGCCAAGCAAAGAGATCAATTACCCCCTTGCTTCCAAAACCTTAAGATGGGTCAAGATTTTCTGATTCACCTAAGGGTGAAGAGCATACTTCTCCTACCACCTCAAGATCCCTTTCACAAGGTATTAAGATTCCTAATACAATTAGTAAATGCCACAAATGAAAGGAAAGTAAATAACAAGCAAGAAATGAATTTTATTTTTTTTGTTTTTATGCTTGGGCAGCCCTGCAAAAACTGTTAGTAGCCCTCTTTGACATGCGTTTTTAGCAATTTTCAAGCAAAGGAGAGCACCTACAAACACAACTTGTTAGACCCACAATGTTAGCAAAATCAAAATCCAAATGTAAATGTGCAATAATCTGATAGATTTAAGCTAAAAAATGCAGGTTAGGCCTATCTAAACAAAGCAAAAAAAAATAGCAAGCTAAAATAATCAAATTCGGACAAGAAAACTGAAAACGCAAGTCTCTGCCAGATCAGGCGATACTTCTCAAACTTTAACAGTATCACGCGATACAGTTTCCTATAGTCGGGTGATACTTCTCAGTCGCGTGATACTTCACACAATGCCAGGCGATACTTCGCCCGATGTCAGGCGACAGAATTCAATATAGTTGGGCGATACTTTTTTCGTGCGAACTATCGCGCCAAGATAGAAAGTATATCGCGCGATATTTCTGAGAAGTGTCACGCGATAATCTAAGACAGAAAACCAAAGAACGCAGATTTTTCCGAAAATTAATCTGAAAATGATGAAAAATGCATCAAATGAAAGGACAAAGCTATCTACTCTACCCCACGGTGGGTGCCAAAAATGTACACACTAAAATATGCACTTCTATGAACCATTACATGCAAGGTTACTCAAGAAGGAGGCCTCACAAAGCGGCTCATAGCTCTCTATGCATGGAGTTGCAAGGGACTATGAGTTTTGCTCTCAGCTAGAGCTACAAGAAGGTGACCTTGCTAGTCAACCATACAATGAGAGATTCAAGTGAAGACAAGGGCAAGAGTGCCAATGTCTCCAAGAATCTAAATGGAAATGAAATGCAAATGCAACTAGTATGAATGTGCAAGACTAATCTATCAAATGAAGTGCAAACTAAACTATGAAAAGAAGTACAATAGATTCCAAGCCCCTAATTAAGCTATGTGAGATCTATTCTATTGCATAAAAGGAAATCTAATCTATGATGCCATTATTATGCAACTATGAAAGAAAATATGCAACTAAATGATGAAAGCAACAAGTCTTCAATGTCTTCAAACTCCAAATGCACCTAAAACCTGCAGCATAACATTAGCATAAAACATGTATATGCAAATGGAGGAGAGAGCTCTCCTTTTATAAGAAATGAGGAGAAATGAACCATGGAGATTAAGAGGCAAAAGATCTTAATCAGCGGTGGAGCTTGAAAGAGGAGCAATCCATGTGCACACATATCCTCCAATGAGAGTGAAGTGTTGACTTTTGAGCCTCATGTGAGACAAAAGTGCTTTTTCCCTTTTTTATAAAATAGGAATAATATTTTATTTGTGCAACTTAGGATAAGAGGAAAGGGTGGGCTTTTTATTTATTAAAAGGGGAGGAAATATTCCTTTTAATTAAATAAAGACTTAGGATAAATGGTTAGCCAGTAGGATAAAAATCCAATATATGATCGAAATTAAGATTTGATCAAGAAATTGATATTGTTGAAAATATTGATTAATGATCAAAATGATTCAGGATTGATAAACCAAATAAATGGGGCCCAAGTCTAAGCGACCATTTTTGGGTGCATACAAAAACCAGGTTGTTAGAAACGGCCTCTAGAGAGCATTCCCTGTCTGAAAAAGACTCCCACACCATTGAGTCCATGAAAGATTCCTCAGATGATCATATGAGTCCCCCTAGGACTGGTAACACTCCTCTGGCCACCCTCCAACAAACCATGGAAACCCCCAATAACCCTACCCCGCCCCTGAGTCCTTCTCATGATCCCTAGGATAAGCCCCTCACCTCTGATTACAATACCAAGACCCTGGAGGACAAAAACAAATTCAAAGGCACCCTCAAAAGGAGGTTCTCAAATTTGGACAAAGATATTGCGAAGATCAAAAAGAATATGCAAGATTTGATGAACCAATGCATGATGGCAAACAAATTTTCCCTAAAGGTCATGCACACTTCAACTATGACCCTCTGTCATGTGCAGGAAAAGCTAGCGGGTGGCAGATTGGAGGTGGATGAGGACAACAAGGATCTTTTCCTGTTTTTGCAGGAAGAGTGGGCTAGGACCCTGCTATCTAAGCAGTTGGGTGGGAAGAACTAATTTATGGTGTCTATGTGTTGGTTAATTTTGACTGGGCTTGGCCCTAGGATCCCTTGTTTTGTGGTTGGGGTTAATGTTAGTTTTTATATCCTTTTATTCAGCCCTGCGTGGCTTATGACTGATACTTTACATGCTACTGTTCGTTTTAAGTACTTTGGTTTAATCCTTTTGATTAGTACTGTAGTTTATGTTTTTGATAGGGGCATAGTTAGACTTGGTGATTATGTTGTTAAACTGTTCTATCTGCTTTGACTAGTTCCATTAATGTGCTACTAGTCCTTTGTTCCTTGGGCCAGCACCCTCTTGCTGCTTTATCTATCAAAAACACAATGTTGCAAAATTATTATGCAAACAATTCTATAATAAACTCAAGACCCAGACCAAAGAATATATGTAAATCTAGATAATGATATATAACCCTTAATAGATTGTTAACAATTAAAAAATAAGTAAAAGAAATACCAAATTTTGTTTGAAGATACACACCATACAAAAAAGTTTTGATCACGCAAAAATTATTAAATATCATAATAATAAAGAAATAAGATAACATATCTTTAAAAATACAACCATAAAGATTTATCACTAAAATAATAATTTTCTAATTCCCTATCGTAAAATACTCAAAGAACTCCATCATCAAATAACCCTAAGTTCCATACACATTACATTTACAATGAAATATACGAGATAATTTTAAAATCCCAAATTCGAGTTCATTTTCAATTACGTGTGCACATTGAAATCATGCAAGCATAACCCTTATCAAGATTCTAAGATAAATTGCTATCTAAAGTTATGCCAAAATTTAGAACATTGAGATATCCAAAGATGAATGGGGAAACTTGATTCAGTGTAAGTTTGATAATTCACCACATAAGAGTAATGATACTTGTGAAATAGATGTAAAACCTAATACTAATAGAAGGAAAAATGTTGATTCTCCATGAAATAAGAATTAGCACCACACCAATTCCAATGTGGAAAATAATGAACAATTAGAAAACGTATATTCAATGAAACAGATTTATGATTTAAGATTTGATTCGGCTGAATATGCATATTCTTGATTATAGAGAAAATAATTACACATTACACAATCCAGATGGATGAAGGCGTTCTGAGTTTTAAATTGTGTCAGTGACTAACGTGGGACGAATTGGAATATATTTCTCGTTGTCACCGCGGAGCGAAAATGTCAACATGATGTAAAAGCCTCGCAGGTTTCCATGGTGAAAAATCTGAATTACGTGTGTTGCATTATCCAGCCTTGCTTTATCTTTTGCGGCATTTAGGGTCTTTTATGTTGCCTGAACAATTAGAACCCGATGATAATATCTCAACAATATGAAGTATATTATCAACTAATTTAATGTCGGTCATGCCTGAAAATATATTAGTTTTTTCCTTGATGATTGGACGGGCAGAGACAGCGAGTGAAAACAAAACATTGAGCAGGAGCAGCGCTGCCATAATTTTCAGAAGTATTGATCTCGCCATATTAACTGCCAGTAAGAATCTTAAACTGAATAAAAAAACGTGAAGAGAGGAAAACTGAGAGAATATCTTGCGTGTTACAGAGCGAAGATCTGGAATGGGTATGAAGAAGGAAAGTATATTGTATGTATAGAGAACGCATATTGTGTTTGAATAGGTCAAGATTGAAATTTGGTGAGGAATGGTGATGTTCAAAGTAGTAAAGTATGGCGCATTGAATTGCATCTTTTGAAGAGGCGGCAAACAGACTTTGGAGGTGTTAATGGTGTTATTTTATGTTGAGAAGCGTTGCCAGTTTTCGTGCTTCATAGCTGAGAGCCCTGATCGAGAATGGAAAGGCATGCAAGCGTATGGACGGATGACCGTATTTTTCATCCTTCGTACACACGAAGATCACGGACGGATGAACAGAGGACGTGCAAAACGTATGAAGAGGTCAATGTTTGACATTGGCTAACAAGAGTGATCTTCAAAGTTGAACTATAACGCGTTGAAAAGGTCGCAGTTGAGGACGAGGCAGTTAAGCGCTTTCACGGTCTTCAAAGGAGTGTTTAATAATTTAATAAAGGATCAAACATTTAAATTAGAGTTTCATGTATAGTGTGTTTTTTTCTGTGATTTTTTAAAATTCTGAATTGATTTTATACATTAATTAGAGTTTTAAATGAGTAAAATGTTCGTTTTAGGAAGGTTTCAAATTTTTAGGTTAAAAAATTAATTGGCTTTTTTAATAAATAGTATTTATACCAAAGTAAAAGATAATGTTTCAAATATTAAAAAAGATGTCGCTGGGTTACAATTTACAAGATAAACTAACAAAATTAAAATAAGTGATTAAGTAATGAGAATAAGAGTAAAGGGAGGTGAAGGTGAGCCCTAACATTTAGTTTTACCTATAAGTCAATGGGGTCTAAAATATCTAGAGGTTCTCAACTATTATTAGGTTATATTCATTATTATCATCATATTTATTTTCAATTGCAACTCAAATATGAAAAATTTGAAGAGTTCCTGAAGGAACTTGCAAACATTTAGCTAATGAGCAATCTTACCACCAAAATTTGGGGAAGTAGAATAATGGTAAGTGATATGAAATCATCCTTATTGAGAAGTTCTTATTCTCATAAGAGGCTGAGAAGTGTGATAATAATCGTTCTAATTGGTATGAGTAGAATCATTGTATTATTGATGATACCTATAAGGTGGAAACTAAATCTACTAGTAATAGCGGCTAGAGGGTTAGTGAACACAACAATTGAGGTATTACCTAAAGGGTAAGTACACAAAGATGGGGGACCAAAAAGGGGGTATAAGATGCCCCCCCCCTCCCCCCAACCCCCCATTTTTTTAAATTTTTATTTTTTGAAATTAGCAAACTCTAAACTTCGACATTAAGTTGAAGATAGTTAGACTCAAAATTTAAAGATGAGACAATTTAACAAGAGTTGTGGTACTCCAAATCTAGTTTCTAAACTACTATTTTATTTTGAAAATAGTGGAGATTAAGGCCCTTAAAAATAGGGAGCACAAAAAGTGGTCTAGTTTTATTTGAAAAAAACATAACATAACATCTGGTGTACTCCCCCTAAAATGTTGATTTAAAAAAATAAAAAATTAATGGCACTGGTGAGATGTTAGCTAGCACGATGTAGTTTATCCCATATTTTTTTGCTATTTTTTTATGAATGTATTCTTTTTAACCAATTTCTGAAGTGGACACATCGTAAAAACCTTAAATTTGTGCGTGCTCCCCCTAGAAATTCATAGAGGCTTAACTTAGCAAACCTAAATCATAGAACGTGCATTTGTGGCATACTAAAGAATCCCCCTATTTTCAAAAAACATTGCCCCAAACTCCTTTTTTATCAGCCCCACCCAATACCCTACCCTATGTCCCCCCCACACTCATTTTCTTATATAAACACACATCCCCACCACAAAATAAACCCCCTCCCTTCTATTTAGGCAATATATTGCCCCTTCTTTTGTCCATTTTAAGCCTCCCAATATGAATGCACATTGTATTGTATTGTCCCTCCATTGAATATCCCATGTAAAAATCATTAAAAACTAATTGAAAATCAAAACTTCTCTTTTTCAAAGTGTGTAAAATTTAGTCTAGTTTCTAAAAAAGTAAATTGTTTCAAAATTTGACAAACAAGCCAAAATCTATGCCCAAAATAATACATGTTGGGTTTTTTAAAAAATCAGACATACTTACAAAATAAATTAGAGATGGAAAGCTTAACATAATCAGAATTCAAAATAAATTATATGGTTAGATAGATAATAGAGAGATCTAGAACATTCCGTTGTCAAATTTTATTGTAGTTGAACAATGTGCAAACTTGATGGGGAGCACAGACGAAAAAATGTGATTTTTTTGTATGTTTGTTTTACATTCGCGTATGGAAATGGGTCCTAGAACACATTAATGTGTCCTAGGATCCCTTAATACCCCTTAGGACCCCTTACGATACATTTGTGTATGGTAAGGGTTTGTAAGGGGAGTTGTAAGAAACATTAATGTGTCCTAAGACCGCTTAAGATCACTTATGACTACTTCAGACAAGTCATCATACATTAGTATATGGTATGGGGTAGTAAGAGGTCATAAGAGGTCGTAGAGAAGATTAATGTGTCCTAAGACCTCGTAACACCCATAAGATGTATGGTAAGGGGTTATAAATGGTCCTAAGGGGTCATAAAAGGTGGACTAGCACACATTAATGTGTCCTAAGACCCCCTAAGATCCCTTACAAGCCTTTACCATACATTAGTGTATGGTAACGGGTCATTAGGGGTCCTAGAACATAATAATGAGTCCTAGGACCCCTTAAGAGTATTTTCGACCCCTTCCCATACACTATTGTATGGTAAGGTGTCCTGAGGCGTGTTAAGGGGTCATAGGACAATTTATTGTGTCCTAAGACCCCTTAAGAACCCTTAAGACCCCTTACCATACATTAGTGAATGGTAAGGGGGTATAAGAGGTCATAAGGGATCCTAAGACATATTAATGTGCGCTAGGACCACTTAAGACTCCTTAAGACCCCTTAGGAACCCTTACAATATATTTGTGTAAGGTAAAGGCTCATAAGGGGTTTAAAGGGATTTTAAGAGGTCATAAGGAGTCCTAGAAAATATTAATGTGTCTTTGGACCCCTTAAGACTGCTTAGGATTCCTTACCATGCATTGGTGTATGGCATATGGTCTTAAGTAGTCTAAAGGGGTCCTAGGACACATTAATGTGTCCTAGAACTCCTTAAGACTCCTTGAGACCTCTTACCATATACCAATGAACGTAAGGGGTCTTATGACACACTAATGTGTCATAGTAGATGTTAGGATCACTAAAGATCCCTTCCGTACATTAGGGTATGGTAAGAGGTTATAAGAGGTCATAAGGGGTCCTAGGACCCCTTAAAACCCCTTTGGACCCATTTCCATACATTAGTGTATAGTAAGGGGTCATAAGGGGTACTAGGACACATTAATATTTCCTAGGACCCCTTAAGATCCATTAGGACCCCTTACCATGCATTAGTGTATTGGTGACTGCTGAATATTATCTATTAATAACAAATTTTCAATAGTTGTCACTTGTCATGTGGGCCAATGAAAAATGGAAATTGATTGCTTATCAGAGACATTACTCTGCATGATGTTATTGATAAGCACAACTAGTGCGATGTGCACTTAACATCCATCTATAGTTCGATTATTATAGATCAATGATTGAAGTTTTATTTCGAGTTAAAAGTCTTGAAGGAAACCTCAATCTTTTGCAAGTATCCAGAATGGTGACATGTATCCCTTCACCCTCTTCACCAACTTGTGATTAACATTAAATAAATATCTTGTCAATCTCAGTGACATTCTCTATGTCCGATCTGCTCCGCACACACAACTTCCAATTTGGTACTGACGATATTACCAATATACCAATTTAACACAATCATGCATTTATGGGAAAGATTTATAAAGATTTAATCATTCAAAACAATTGAAACTGGAAGGGAAAATGAATGAATAGGGTTAGAGAAGGAATTGTGAGGAATCCAAGGCTATTTATTGATAATCTAGCTTATTTCTTCCTTAATTCATCATTTGTAGATAAATTATTGTGGTTGCCTGTAGTTTAGGACATTAGTCTTTAGATATACACAGGTATAGACACAGATCAGATTCATTAATTTTTTCCCAAAGCCTTGAAGAGACAGGTTGTTGAATGACCAAACAACCAATGTTTAGTTAAAGTAATATTTAAAAGTCATAATGAACTCAATATGTATTAAAATTATATTCATTAGAAAGATTTTTATCAGTGGTACCTTACTTTATAGATATTTTGGTCAAATAGATTCATTTGATTAGCCAAATAATTAAGTCAAAGTGATTTTTTGTCAGCATTTTAATAGGTGCAAAGGAGACTCCATTGTAGGTATGAATGAGGAGTATAGATGTTATATCAATATTTTTTTTATCTTAGAGGTTTTGAGCTAACCATTTCTAATTAATTCCTTCAAATGGAACCTTTCATTTCTTAAATCATCACATTTTATTAAAAATGTGTTATTTCGGCGAAAATCAGCATGTCTAAAAAAGTGTGACCCACTATCGTGGGGTCACCCACAATCATACCACATTTTTTGGTTCTTTTTGATACAATCATACCACTAGAACCCATGCACTCCTAGTGACCTAGTAGGTTTTTCTTTTTACTTTACAATATAATTTTATGAAAAAAATAATGAAAATTTTGCAAGTTCATTTCAATTTGCGTTTTATGGGTACAAAAAATGATTCTTAGACTTCTTTGTGATTGCAATATTTTAATTAGTTGCTTTATCTATGTATTAAACATGTAAGTATGTTTTATTAGAAATAAGGAAGCGACGTATTTTAATTTTTAAATCTGAATAGTGATCAATGTTGAGGGGACCTACAATAACTGCCAACAGATACCTATTACTGTCAAGCCGTCTGTTGGATTATTTCAAATCAATGATGTATGTTGTATTGTAGGTGAAATGTGGGCACATTATACATTTTTTCCAAAATTAGTCTGGAAATGAAACACATGTTATTTATAGACATTTAAATAATTATATTTAACTCTATTTTGGGGAGAGGTTGCAAATAATTAAAGTCTTAAAAATATTTTGGAATAGTGACACGTGTGATGGACAATAAGTGATAAAAATTTAATTAAGACTTTAAGCATAGTTAAAATCTAAATTTGTTGAAATATTTAATTAAGCGTAATAAATATTTTATTAAGTGTAATAAGCTATTAAGCTAAAATATCTATTTCGAGCAATAATGGTAAAGTATTTAAAAGTCTTCAAGAATGTTCTGGAAAAGTGACACATGTCATATGTGACACATCATTTTCTAGTCTTCAAAAATACAATGAAAATAATAATTAATAATAATTTATATACTTCTAACATGACTATACAAATTGTGCCCTTATAGATTCAAAATTTTTGTGGGTTTTGAAACTAAGGTTTTTAACTGTAACACATATTGGAAATAAGAATGAAATCAAAATTGTAGACAGATAGAGGTTAAACCTTAGGTGAATTCAGAGTAATTTTATAACACAGTACACTTCAAAAATTAAATAGTGATCACTTACCTTTGCATCAATTACAACTGTTAATGCACTAAGCAATCTGAAACTTCATTAGCGATTAGAATTGAAAGATCAGAACTAACCGAACCAAATTGTGTAAAATAGCATTGATCTATGAATATATTTATACCAATCTTTTTGAGTGAATTTGGTGGAAATCTTATATGGTATACGAATAATTGGTGAAGCCCATGCAATAATAACATGTCTTATGTAATTTTTGAGGTGATTATGGATCATCCAATAATTTCCTATGATAAATAGAGTTGGAAAAAATGGCATTGGTTTGAGACATGCGTCCACAAAATGCTAGATAAATTTGGGTGACACCATTGGAGAATTTAGGCTATCGATTAAGACAATCATTAGAATTTATAGGTGAAAGTTTTCAATTTTCCCTCTCCAAAAATTAGATTCAATTGGCGATATCGTGAAAGAAAGAGAGAAGATTACATAAAACAATGGGCGATGGACCTTGACATCCAACCTAGTATTTATAAAGTTAGCGTAACACAACTAGCCCAATATATACATTTTATTTGTTGAATCTCAGTTCACATATGTGAGACATTCACCAATTGGTGAATACTTAGGACTAAAATTATTTCTAGTCCTAGGACCCTCTAAGACTCCTTACAAACCCTTACCATACATTAGTGTATGGTAATGGGTCATAAGGGGTATTAAGGGGTCCTAAAACACACTAATGTGTACTAGGACCCCTTAAGATGCCTTACGACCCCTTACCGTACAATAATGTATGGTAAGAGGTCCCAAGGGGTTATAAGGAATTTGTTGACATTTTATTATCTCCTAAGACACCTTACGACCCCTTAGGAATCCTTACCATACACTAATGTATGGTAGGGAGGCATAAGAGGTCATAAGGGGTCCTATGACATGTTAATGTGTCCTAGGACAACTTAAGACCCCTTAAGACCCCTTCTAAGACCCCCTCTAAGGGGTCCTAGGATACATTAGTGTGTCCTAAGATCACTTAACAACCCTTACAACCCCTTAGAACACCTTACCACACATTCTAGTCTATGGTAAGGGGTTGTAAGAGGTCATAAGGGTCCTAGGAGATATTAATATGTCACATGACCCCTTAAGACCTCTTAGGACTGCTTATCATACATTTTTGTATGGTAAGGGGTCTTAAGGGGTATGAGGACACATTAATATGTCCCAGGACCCCTTAAAACTCCTTAAAATCCCTTAAAATACACCATTGAATGGTAAGGGGTCCTAAGGGGTCTCAATATTACCTAGGATAAACTAATGTGTCCTGGGAGCCATTAGGACCACTTTCGACCCCTTACCATACATTAATGTATGGCAAGAAGTCAAAAAATGTCATAATGGGTCCTAAGAACCCTTAAGACCCCTTAAGAACCCTTTCCATACATTATTGTATGGTAAAGCATCTTAAGGGGTCCAAGGACACATTAATGTGTCCTAGGACTCCTTAACAACCCCTTACAACCCCATACCATACATTAGTGTATATTAGCGAGTCCTAAGGGGTTTTAATGGGTCTTAAGGGGTCTTAGGAAACATTAATGTGTCATATGACCCATTAAGACTCCTTAGGATCTATTACCATATATTAGTTTATGGAAAGGTGTCCTAAGATGTGTGTGATCAATAGTGCGACACACTTCTATGAGCCATTACACTAGAGAGAAATCCATGGAAGAGATCTCAAGAAGCAGCTCATAACTTCCCTGTTGAAATGATTTTAATCCTTCTCATGATGCCCATTAGATTTGCATAGAGGATTAGTGACTTGACTACTCCAAAATGGAAGATTCAAGTGCAAAGATGAAGGTAAGGATGCATGAATGCAAGCTAGAGATGAGAGATTGAACTAATAATGTATGCAAGTAATTAGTAATCTAGAATGAGAATGCAATAGATAAATCTATGAAGCAATGGAAGAAAGAAACTAGATTAACAATGCAATATTAAGCTAGAAATGAAGCTAAAATAATAATTTAAATGAGAAGATTAATCTAAGAAAGTAAGATAGCTAGAATGCAAGAGATTGAGATTAGGACGCTAAAAAATGATCAAGATTGTGGACCCTTGAGAAAGGGAAGAGCTTTCTTTTATAAAAATTGCCTCAAGAATGAAGGGTGGAGATTAAGAGGTAAAACAATGAGTGTATGAGATGAAGAGGCAAAACATAAATATTAGTAGAATAAGACAAAATAGCAATTTTCAACGTACAAATCCTTTATAATTGCTAATTTATCAAGATTAAGTATGCATAGATGTGATTGTGTTATTTTAATAAAAGTGTAGGAACTTTTATATTAAAAGTAAGGTTATAGCAATTAAATTAAGATGAAAGCTCTAGAAATTAGACCATAGTATAAGCTTGATATAAGAGTTTTGATTTAATTATGCAAAGGGGATTTTAAGGGTTATTCTGCATAATGATGCTTAGCAAAGAATGATTTGATCAAAATGGGGCTAAAGTTATAATAGACCAATTTTAGGTGATTACATTTGCCCCTTTTTGACTAATGTGTGAGCAATCTAAGAACACATTGAGTAAAATAATGATGATGTCAAGGTAGCTGATAGAGATTAGACTTCAAACCTAATTGAATGAAGACCGATAAGCAAGACGTGAGTATCCAACTTGATATGAAGCGACGAGTCTGAATATCTATCCAAGGAGATTGAGATAGCTAATCATTTGGAAGACAATACTAGATTGATATGGGTCATGATGAACCTAATATGTCCCAAGAGATCAAAAAGATGCCTATCTGAGTGAACTAATATGAAGCGACAAGAACACTCTTTCAGAAAGGAGATGTGGAGAATCTCAACTTGACTTGAAGTAATGAAGTTGAGATGCCCCAAGAGATTATGTTTAGTCCTGATTGACTTGATCGATTTAAGATTTGGTCTAATTGCTAGATTTGCAAATCAAGAGATTTGATTGAGGAAAATATTTTCCATATTGTCATGCCTCCTTGGGATCAAAATAGAAATTAGGTACAAGGGGCAAAGATAAGCCTCAAAAGATCCAAGAAAGAATCTACATCTTGTTATTATCTACCCGATCAAGATCTTCTTTCATCTCTCTCACCCAACTTTCATCGTTACATGCTTCATTTACAAAGGCAATTCTCCTTCATACTTACTAGATTCCTTTGGTAGTGTTTTTGCAATCAAGGCTTCAATTCTATCAATCTTTCTTTCCTCTTCCATGATCTCTTGCCATTCCTTAGCTTAGTAGTTGTCTTTTATCACCTTAGAAGATCTCTCTAGGTAAGTGCAACAAGATGGTGTGCAAAAAAGTGGTCACCTCCTAAAGAAATACAAAACTTTTCATAACCCGCTCAATTTATTCAAAATTTGAAAAAAGTAGGCTTGGAAAAATGGAGCCTTTGCCAAGCCACAAAAAATAAAAATAAAAACTTAAGTTGTTCAAAATGTGTATGCATTTTCCTTGTCATAACTTTTTTAAAAATATATGCATTGACTATTTTTCTTCATGCCAAAACAAAGTTTGAAGGAGAGAGGAAGAAGAGAAAATGCGCAAACCCAAGTGAGTTCTTATTGTTATTGGATTTTGTTTCCATATTGATCATTTTGCAAGCATGCCACATTGTCGAACAGATAAGAATTTATTTTTTAAAATTATTTTTGTTTCAATTTTGATTGAGTAGGGTTTGTTGAATTGATTTAATTTTTTTAATTATTTTGATTTTAGATTCAGAAAACAATCCCCAACCACAAAAGAGACAAAAAAGATCTCTTCAAATACATGAAATTTTGGATAACATTAGAAATGAGCAACAAGAGAACCCTCAAAATGCATCCCTGCAACAATAAAACCTTCAGTAAAACAAAAATCCACAGCCAAACCCAAACCCAAGCACAACGCCAAACCTGAATCCAAACCCTCTACGTCCTCCAATAGGTCGCATTGACACCACACAAGAGGACCTTATCAATCACCTTGAACAAAATAGTTCCCAAATATCCATAGTGGTTAATAGGTTGAGGTCCTTTAGTTTTAAGCACCACTCATCCCTCGCCACTTCCATAGAAAGAATGGCCTATAGGGAAAATCAGGTGTCTAAGGAGGTTACAAGATGGGGTTTATGGAGGGATATATGTCATGCATTTTATGTCAATGAGTTGTCATATGATCAAGTGAAAAAAAAGAGGATACTCAAAGAAGACATATGTGCTCTTTTCATTGATCCTATTAGTAGTAACTCCCTATCTTCATCAAAGTAACTACGAGTTAGTTTCCCATATATTGGTGTGTTTATAATAGGATGAGAGTTGAATTTTGGGATAGGTGGTATATGGTATTTGACCAAGAACCCTGTAATAATTGGGGGGTTCCTTTATATTTTTTGAGAAAGATATATTGTGAGTTTATCCTTGGTGATAAGCTAAATTATTTTGACATCTGGCAGTTTCAAGGATAGAGGGAGAGGCTCTACGTAGGATAGAGCTAGGGCCCATAGGGTGGTAGAGCTATAACATAGGAGGAATCTAGCTAAAAAAACCATAGTTCATTTTGCGATCCCAATATTAGTGAAGGATTCTATATATTTATAAACCCTCAAGGAAGCTACATCATTGATTAATATCATTATTGAGCATGGCACATAGTTAGTTGATCTAGAGGGTGGATCAACACCTACACCACCTCCATCATCATCAAATGCTCCATTTGGCTTAGCCCAGTCCATTGAGCACATGTGCCCCAACTGCTAGGGTATATGTGTCGAGGTAGATATCGATGCGAATGAGGATGGTTCAACATCCCATTTGTGTACACATTGTGGGAGTATATGTCAGGCATTCATTGTTGAGGATGTGGCCCTCACAAAGGACCTATTGATAATGGTATTTTCTATGAGACAAACATAGGTATGTTTAGTTGTGTTTTGACATGTTATTAATTTTAATCACCTAAATTTTTTAAAGTAAATAGATTTTTATTTAGAGAATAAATTAAATTGATATATGAATAATATTCATTGTAGGGTGCAGTAGGTGGTACTACGAGCACACCACAAAGTACTCCTTCAACTAGACATGCACAGGTAGCTTCGATACCTAAGGTATAGTTTTTAAAAATTCATAAAAATTGAATAATTTCCTAGTGTCAAGATATCCTTTCTTAATATCTGTATTTATTTGATGTTTTATAGGGCTTGTTTAGGGTTCAGATGTCCAAAGTTGATGATGTGATGCTTTCAGTGATTGATTTTGGCCTAAAGAGCTTTGCAATATCATATGTTTCACACCTCTTGTTTATAATTTTAATTGAAACCGTGTGTTATCATATTCACTTCTCTTATGTTAATTTTGTTTCTGCTAGGCTACCCCAACTAGCTCAAAGACACTGGGATGAAAAAATAAATCCTTGAGGACACCCAAAGTACAAAAGGTAGTTTCATATAATTTAAGTTTATTTCTTGAAATTCATTATAATTAAACATGTACATGTATACTAATGAATGTACATGTCTTATTTGTTCTATATACACAAAAAGTTGGGTTTTATAGAATTAATGAATGCACCAGATGTTTCTGATGTTTAGGAGTGGGAAGAGGTAACATTTGTATATTCACTTTTGATTGCATTCTTGTTTGTTCAAAATATATTATAAATCTTTCCTCTATGACTATGACATATGTTATTATTTTCATATACGAAATGCTCATAGCACCCTCATCGATGACGATCCATACTAAGAGTTCAGGAGAGCTATCTGAGGGTTTGGTATGCATTACACACACACACACACACACACACACACACACACATTAAATATTAAAACTATAAAAAAAATTATATATAAAAATAGGTCCACTTGGAGAAGGCACAACTTTCTAGTCCTAGCTCTGAATTGCAAACCGTTTACTCTGTTGGAAAGGTCTTTAATAAATCTCAAATCAAATCAAGTTGGAAGATAAGATAAAAAAGATAAATCATTTTAGGGATTGATTAAGGCCATGGAATAGAACAATATAAATGTTATGAAGTTAATTATTTTAGTGTGTTGATTGAGTGATTGCAGATGTGTGATTAAGAAGTGGAAGTTGCAATTAAACCATAGTGAAGGTGAATGTGTGAGAAGATATTGTGCGCATTAGAGGATCTGATCAGGCATGAGGAGTGCTATTATATAGATCATTCCATTTGTTGTCCCCTAACAGTCACAACATTGAAATACCTTGATCAGGTGGATTCTAAAAACTCCTTATTATAAATCCTTTAACAAGGTGACATTAATTTGTGTTTGAAGTCCTCTAACAAGGCTAATCTTAATAGGGTAAAGGTTTAAAAAGACCTACAGGTAAATCCCCTAACCGAGTAGTACCTAATAGTGCTTATTATAAACTCCTAACAAGGTTAAGCTCCTCATAGGTGTAATACCCCAAAATTGGCACCTTATAATTTCAATCAATTTTGGTGTATTTTCTTCAATTTTACATCATTAAAGTCCTATTCTACTAGGAAATTTTCTCTCTCCTACCTAACTTTATTTGACTTGACGTCAATTGCAAAAACCCTAAATTGCATTAATCTCACACTATAATTAATCCTAAAGTATTCGACTTCATTAGCTAAATAATCCTTATGATAAATTGATTTAATTATAAGTCCTAAGTGCTTTAAATTAAATTAAATCCACCCCATTTGGCTAATACACATAAAAAGGAATTAATATTACTTGGTTAATTGAATGGATTATCTTATTTGGATTTAATAATTGAAAATATTCAAAGGGTCACCCATATGTGGCAATAATTCATTCTTTAATTAAGTAATTCCTCAATATTTGTCTCAATTGGGAATGAAGAGTCACCCATTTCATTTCAAGAAACTCTTCATTCCTTCTATAGGCTTTGTCTATATTATGAACCTTCTCCTTCATTCGAAAAGAAGGCAATTTGAGAGCACATAAACTATAGTGAATTTTAGTCTCAATTATTCATATTTTCAAAGCTTTTATTGCACATTTAGATTAATTTCATCCTAGTATAATATTGCATTCTAATATTAATTAGTTTGTTTACCATGCTCATATAGATTAATTTTCAGATTTCTTTCAAGCTCTTTTAGATCAAATATGTACTCTCATATTCCTTTCAAGTTCTTAGCTTAAAATTTATGTCTTCATTTTAGATTAATTGCATCTCCATTATAGCTTAATTTCTCATTTGTTTATCTTTCAAGCTTTCAAATCCTTCGTATTAGCTTGGTCTCTTGGTTGTTGGCTCTCATTCTGAGAGTAATTCTAACACCCCAACTAATTAGGAGGCAACAAGTCAAATCGATAGAATTTGTGAATTGAGTAATTCATACTCATCTTCATAATTTGGATGATCGAGCAATGACTATGTTGTGTATATGGGTAGATTAGAGGTCCATGTTCAGCTATAGACATTCTGGCACCCACCGCGGGGCAAAAAAATTGATTTCTGGCCTCATCAATCTCAAGCATTTTTTTGAATTCTACAATCTATCGTACGTCTGTACTTCTCTATGTATGGAAGTTCGCACGAGATTTCTAAGCATACCATGCAAAGTTTTGCTTCTCATAGCACTCTCTCACATGAAATATTACTTTCTCACATAGGCCCTGGTACTTTCTCGTGCACAGTGCTACACTTCCTCACGGGAAGTTTTACTATCAGACATCTAAAATTTCCAGATTCTACAATTTACTGTTGTTTTTTCCTGATATTTTCTTTCTATTGTTGATTTCATATCTCTATTACTGTCATAGCATAATAGTGGTCTATAGCTTGCTTTCTCAAAGATCATAAAATTTGTTAACAATTTTCTTGTAGGAAGATTGCCTAAGGTTATTTAAAATGTTGTGTTTGTTTTCTTGTTTTCATTCACATAGTATAATTAGGGCTTTGTTAAAATTTCTCAAGGGTCCTGATAGCAAAGTAGGGGAATACGATTTTCATTATGTGGAAGTGATGCCCATAGATGAAATTGAGATCCAGATGTTGCTAGAATGATGGAAAGAAAAGCAAGGTAGTGAATCTTTAACACTTCTACTTGCCAGGGGATTATGCTCTTCTCTCTTTGAGAGAACCACAAACCCAAAAGCTTGTGGATTTGGTGGAGTGAAGCTAGCTCGGTGATGAATATGCTTGATGTGTTTGGGTAAGGTGAAGAGGTAGAGAAGTATGCTCTTCTCTCTTTGAGAGAAACAAAAAAGCAAACCCTCAGATCTAAGCCAAGTTGTGTCACCTTTAGAGGGCCTACCAGAAGTTGAACCTCCGGGAATGACCCAAGTGAGTACGCACCTATCGCCAATGATTTCGCCTCACTATAATAAAGAATTTTTTGTTGAGTCTAAAGACACCAAAACCATTTTAACTTCCTTCTCTTGATTTTGACTATCATCTTGAGAAGGCTCCATCTATTGTACTGAGCGGCGCTGCTCCTAGCCCTACTTGCGGGGGTGTATGACTTTTGGGTGTTGGTGTGGCTGCAAGGCCCTAGCCCTGTATCAAGGGCACTAAAGGTTAGTGTGAATGGAAGCCCACTAAAAAAATTCCTTAGTTAGTTGCCTACCTGGATCACCTCTGAAAGGAGTCATAATCTTTGCGCAGGGAGGGGGAAGAATTTCTCCTGTAGATTCTCACAATAGGAATGCACCTAGATGCTTGAACGTGGTATATGACGCTGGCCCCTGCTTCAAGGGTAATCTTCAAACATATACTATTGAGTCCTTGGAAACACCAAAAACACAGGCACCCTCTAGGGGGTGACAGTTGTGTGAGGTGAATGCATGCGCATAAGCAGTGAGGCAAAGGTTTTGTCTTCTCACCATTCTTTTTATAGGGATAACTATGTGTTTGTTATCAAGTCTTAAAATTGTCCATCATGATTAAACAAAGACTCCCACGATACTGCAAAGTTGCTTTATCCTTAGTAGGTCTGTTTACAACTACTTCTTGCATCACCATTGCTTGACCAAACCTTTATACTTGTAAACGAATGCTTGAAACCTTCAAAATTGAGATTGTTGATTACATTGTCCTTTACACTATCTAGAAACTAGATTTTCTATCTGAGAACCATTTGTACTATCCTGAAATCTATCTTTTACCTCAAAATCTATATTGAACTGTCAAACACTGATATTTTCCCGCGTGAAGTTTAAAAAATTGAGCACTTTCTCATGTGAACCGTGGCACTTTCTTGCATGACATAGTACTTTCTCGCGTGAACTTGTACCTTGGTTTTCAAAATAGAGACTTATTTCCCATTGACTGGTGAACTTCTTACCTAATCTGGTTTTTATCAAAGGTCTATTTGTTCATTTTCCTATCATTCACTATCAGAAACTGAGTGTCTCAAGCTGCGAACCAATCAATTATTGCTTTGACTCATTTTGTCTCTCCTTTGTTTATCTTATCTCTTTGTGCTTTTGTACTCTACATCGTGATAGTCTTATCTCGGCTGTTCTAGCCATACTCCTGATGATTTGTACTAGGTGCATCTCACATCTCAACTATTCTAGCCTTTTATCTCCTTTTTGTTATCCCTACAAATAGAGTTTTAGCTTTATCTTGAGTCTTCTCTCATTTCATCTTCGTCTATGACTATCATGACTAGAAGTGGCAATGCTTATCCCATTCGTAATACTGGTCAAGGTAGAGGTAAACCTTGTAATCAGGAGACAAGTTGTCCTGAACCTATTGTGCAATCTGAACATTGTGAGGGATCCTCGAGTTCTTCATTGAGTACTTTGAAAGATAGCCCATCTCAATCACCTGTAGTGTTCAAAGAGTTTTTTAATCCATTGTTTCAAGTGCAACCTGGTTTCTCATTCCAAGAGAAAGACAACTCCTTCTTCCAAAATAACTCATTGTTTCATAAATTTGGAAGACCACTTCCTTAGACTAGTCCTATCATTGAACCTATTGATCCTATTAGAGCACCAAAAGCTACCTTAGTTGTTCCCTTTCAACATTGTTCATATCATTTTTCTAAGTCTTCATTTTCTACACAGTCTTATGACAAGATGGGAGAACCATTCGACTTCCAACCAAGTAAATACAACCAGACTTTTGATCAATCTCAGAACAACCAGCATCATGGTCAATCTTCCAATGACCAATGTCATACTCAACCTTGAAATGAGAAACATTATGATCAATCCAAAAATGATCAGCACCAAGCTCAAAACAAATCTCAAGGTGGTCAACCAACATATCACTATCATCTTGCCCCTTTCGATCAGAGTCAAGATCAAGTCCCAAGCATTTATGAGATCCTTGGAAATGATGGTGATGACACAATAAATCAAATGAAATAGACCCTGTGAGAGAAAACAAGAGTCTTATTAAGATGATGGAGATCCTCCTTCTAGAGGAGAAGGAAAAATGCTTTCTTGAGTTGGCCAAACAAGGGGCTAAATTACCCTCAGATTTTTAAGTTGAAATGCTTGTGGCCAAAGAAGAAGAGATTGAGACTGCCAAGTTACAAAAGATGGTCTGAGATATGCAAGATCAGATTAGTCAACTTGTGAAGAATAAGGAAAAACCCTTACAACAATTCACAATGGAAAGTATTTGTCCTTTCCCCTTTGATAGGAGTCTTCATATGCCACCTTTTCCCAGAGGTGTAGAGCTCCCTAAATATGACAAATACTTGGGTGTTACCAATTCCCAAGATCACTTAAGGGAGTTTGGCATTTTATCCATGGAATTCATACATGATCAAACATATCCTATGCACCTATTTCCTCGTAGCTTGGGTGGGCCAGCCATGGAGTGGTTTTCTTGATTGCTCACTGGCATTAAGAATTTTGATGAAATGGATAATTTTTTTCTCTAACATTACTCACATGCATAATACTCAGCATCTGGTCAACATCTGAAATATTTGGAGTTTGAAGCAGCGACAAGGGGAATATTTTCTGACATTTCTCCAAAGGTGTAGACAATTATGTACAAGGTGTCCTCACAAGCTACCAAAGTCTGAGAAACTTGACATTTTCTTGGAAAATCTTGTCCCAGACTTCAGATACCAAGTGTAATTAGAAGGTCCCCTAACCCTTGATAGCATGATTAAACAAGCGGTGTGAATAGAGGCATTTATGATTAAGAAAGGGGAATTGACTTTGAACAAAGACAACAAACAAGGATCTTCAAATTCAAACAAAGATAAGGGGAAGTTTGTCAAAAATAATAGAGACCTTGTGAATGATGGAGTGGTTGACAATGTGACCCTGAAGCCTGCTAAGTCTATTTTTAATCTCTCTTCTAGCATATAGGTGATCAAAGCTACTGAAAAACCTGTGATAGAAAATCAGCAACCTTCAAGGTTTTCTAGGAACAAACCTTGGGCATCTCGACCCAAGCGTGAATTCAATTCCTTGGGAGAACCACTTGATGTGGTCTATAAAACTCTTGTGCAAAATCATATTCTTACTCCTTTGGAAAAGCATCTCTATGACCCACAACCATGACCTCATTGGTGGAATGACAATGCCTACTGTGACTATCACTAGAATAAGGGTCACAAGACTTCTACTTGTCTTCAGCTGAAACATAAGGTGCAAGATTTGATTGATAGTGGTGACATTCATGTGGATGGCCATAAAAATAATTCAGACCATTAAGCATTTAAGGATCCCTTCCCTCCTCATGAGAAGGGTGAATCTTCAAACACTAAGAATACCAATGCTAAAGTTAATTATACATACACGAATAATGACAATGTCATTGGTATGATCGAACCTATCGAGGTTGAGTATTGTGATGTGATTACTATTGAGGGGAGTGGAGATGCTCCCAAACCTAAGACTCCTTTCATCTTGCATAGTTCCACGTCTCGTTCATCTGAATCTAAACAACCTTAGGATTGTGCCAATGTTGTTACTCGATCATGTGGAAGAGTTATTTTGAAAGGTCCCGATACTTCTACATGTACTCCAAAGAAAATTGTGGATAAGACTACTGTTGGCCCTGCCAACAAGAACACAAAATCAGTTCCTACATCTAGCTTGGCTAGTTATAGCATCTTAGATCAACTTCAGTGAAACAACACTCAGATCACCATTTTTTTGCTGTTGAAGATCTCGCCTGCTCACAGGTAGATTTTGGATAAATCTCTCGCCAAGGAAAATGTTCCCAAGGATCTCGATCTCAACCGGTTCCAATCTATGGTGGGTCATTTGACCTCACCTCATTATTTTTCCTTCTCTAAACAAGATGATCACTCTCTAAGCCATCTGCATAATGCTCCCTTGCACATAGAAGTTATGATAGGCCCTAAGTGCATCCGTCGAGTGTTCATAGACAATGGTGCTGGTCTCAATATCTATTCTGCTAAGCTGCTCACCCAGCTAGGTTATGATGAGAATTGTATAGACTCCTACAAAAAGATTACCATCAAAGCTTATGATGAAGAAGAATGTAAATCCCAAGGCTTAGTTTTTCTACCTATCCATGTAGGACCTATTGAGAGAGATATTACTTTTCAAGTTCTTGACATTCCTCTTGCCTACAAAATCTTATTGGGTAGGCCATGGATTCATGAGATGCAAGTTGTTCTATCTACATACCATCAATGCATCAAGTTTCCATTCCATGGAGTAGAAGTCACTATTCTTGCTAATACCAATTATTCTTGTAACACCCTTGCGCAATCTACAGATAGCTTTGTTCTAGCTAATAGAGAGTCCATTGAGTTCTATGATGCTAAGCTCAAGGAAATGGAACAAACTCTGAAACTTAAGGATATAGGCATGGGAGAATATCGAATTGAACCTGTGCTATCACTAGCTTCTCTCCCTCCATCTCCACACTCTTATGGGAGACCTTATGAGAGAAACAAAACTTCTGATGACTCTCCTCAAATAGTCTACGATGGCACCTTTGTATGGGCCTCTACACCTTTAGAAGATGAGGATGAAGAAAGAGCTATCATAGCTTGGATCTATAAAGGAAAACAAACATCTGAAATGACTACTCCACCTCAAAATTTAGCGCAAGAGCCATATAGTGAGGCCTTCAAGATCATGAAGCACTTTGGCTATAAAGGTAGTGGTCCTATAGGACTGAATGACAATGGTTTGCTGAAACCCATTGAAGCTACAAGTCACCGCACAAAGGATACTACTAGCTTAGGCTTCAAAAAGATCCCCTTTCATTTAGGGATAAAAAAATTTGTGCTAGAACCTGAACCTAAACCTAAGCTAGAATTTGAAGATACTACTCTAGAGGTAAACCTAGAGGCTAGCTCTGATGAAGACACATTCCCATATCCTATTCCTCTGAAACTTGCTACACTCTTTGCAGAACCAGATGAACCTGTTATACCTATCCACATGGTAGAGACTAACGGTGATTTTGATGAGACCGCTTCAGTACATCGACTCACGTACATGACCAATGGAAAGAAATCCAAATGGTTGAGTCAGATTCTTAGGGTGAACAATACATACCCACACATTTCCAAGAATAGTTTGAAAAAGATCGACTTTAACAAGCCATTAATGCTGCAAGAAATGAAGATGGTGATATAGCCAGTGCTAATGAAATTCCCACATCAAGTACTAACTCACATGAGTATGAGTTTGACACTTTGTTTGATGCTACTTATGATAAAGATATAGAAACGGTGCATACCTATGAAAGACTTCTTGAAGTAGGTGAAGGGTCTAGCATTAGGTCACACAAATTAGAAGCTATCGATGATAACTTGTCCTTTACTTTCAACACAAGTTCTCATAGGGATTTGAATGCTCCTTTGGACAAGATCACTTTGGGTCTTGACTTGCTCATCTATGCTTTTGATGGTTATACCATGAATGCAATTGAACCAGACACTACTTCTCTCTCACTCAAAAATCTTGAGCTGATAAAATGGAAGTCCCCTTCCTCATCTAATGAAGCCCTAACATTCCAAAATGATTATGCTCTAGCCTGTTATCTCCATGCTATTGAACCTGTGATGTCCTCCACTAGCAAAAGCAGTGTCAACATGACAAAGGAAAATATCAAGTATCTTAGTCAAAAAATTAAAAGAAGAAAAAATAGATGTTCTGATGATGAAAACCACATTGTGGCAATATCAGAGAAAAAAATAGTAAAAATAAAAGACGTATCCGAAGGTGAAAACCTCTCTAAGGTGCCCAAGGATGAGATAATTGATACACTTCCAAGCCATTCTCAAGAGAGATCATCAGTATTGATTGAGCTGATATTGGTTGTGGATTATTCCCTATGATCTTCAACTTGCAGATTTACACTTTGATGGATAATGCAAATAAAATCCTGACTCTATCACCACTCCAAAGTCCACAAGGAAGAGGGCCAACTGACAAGGATCAAAGGATCCTTCTTCACTTTGAGCTTCAGTGCTTAGGAGGGTGTACCCTTGACTCACTTCTTCAAGGGAGTCTCAAAATGATGTATACAATGCTCAACACAAATCTATAAAATTTTTATCAAATGAATGTTTATGTTTGTGGTTGTTAACCATGCATACCTCAAGAGAAAGGACCAGTGCCTTATCCAAGGCTTAGAGTCACCTAACTGTATACCTCAACTGGACACTTCAAATCAAACACAATGGAAACCAGAGTAAGTGCTTTGCCTATTACCCCTTTCCTTCAAGTACAAGGACATCAAATTCTATACCTGGCTATAAACTCACTGAATTCACCTAAAAGGCTTTAATCCTAACTTTGTTAGAAACTTAGAGATGAATTCAAAATACACTTTGTTTACCATACATTAACACACTTTGTGATATCAACATATATGAGCTCAAAGACAAGAAAGAAGACATACACAAGATACAAGATTGGGATTCAATTATGTTCTCATTAACAAATCTAGAATCAACATACAATTAGAATGACACCAAGATGAGAAAAGTCACAAAACTAGACTTCTATCAGTATATACAGTCAAAAACCTGGGACCAAAAGCAATAAGATTTTGGAACCCCTACAAAATAAAAAAATTCTCTAACTTATACCACTAGCTACCTTGGGATCCTTAAGATCAGATGCAACAAGCTTCAGAAAGCTAGGGCTAAGGTCTCAACCACCCAACCTACTGGAAATGGTCCAAAAGTTATTACAGGGGTGGGAAACACAAGCAACCTGGAGAAAACAAAATTCAAACAAATCTACAATCATGAGAACCTACGAGCCAGGACAGGGAACTAGGAGCTACCATGAAAATTAGTCAAATCGGCCACTTGCAAACAGCTCCTCGAGCACAAAACCATACTCCACCAAGTAAAAAACCTCCTTTGCAATTAACCGCATAGACCCTAGACCACATCACAATAACCAAACCAATCCAATCAGACTGCTAAAACATTTAAGACCAGTCCTTCCCGTCGCAAAAAAATCACTGCAAGTTTGAAATTGAGTTCCAACAGTCACTTCATGGCTTCATGGGCTTTGTGTTCTTCAACCTGTTCACCCTTAGTCATGCAATTGCCTAGTCACAATTTGACCACCATAGGAAAATGGGCCTCACAAAATATGCTTAGTGACAAGAAAAGCTATTAAGGGACAAGAAATTGTTGATCAGTTGGTGGAAGCTCCTCACACATCAAGCTTGGAGCATGTTCTTTGATGGATCATTCACTTAGCAAGGATCAGGTGTAGGCATTCTGTTCATAACACCTCAAAGATACTCATTTCCAAAAGCTTATAAAATGTTGTTTCCCTGCACAAACAACATTGTTGAATATGAAGCTCTCATTAATGGTATGAAGATAGCCATTGAATGGTGTGTGGATGAGATCAAGGTCTTTGGAGACTCTCAATTAGTCATCAACCAATTTAATGGTATCTATCAAACAAAAGATGAAAAGCTAGTGCCTTACAAACAAATGGTGGATGATCTCAAATAGTATTTTGCACACATTTCTTTCCAAAAAATTCCAAGGCTAGACAATAAAGCAGCTGATGCTATGGCCACTCTTTCTTAAATGTTACAAATGCCATAAAATGACTTCAAACATGAATTCCTGGTGGAGGCATTACACTACCCTACATATGACATTCCCGAATCTAGGATGATCTGTTTAGTCATTGGACATCATTCATCCCACTACCACCATATCTATTCCTATCTCCATGACCAAATCATTCTCAACACCTATACCTGAAATGAAAAGCATCACCTAATTTGTAATGCTTCATGATATGTCATCATAGCAAACAACTTGTATATGTGTGTGTGAAAATTGTACCTGATCTGTAGACACAACACTCAATAAAACATTAGAGGTTAGTGATAATCAAAATCGTGCAAAATTGAAATCTAATCTAACCAAGTGATTTACTGCCTTCTAGTAGGTGCGAGATTAATGTTCTCAGATTGTAATAGAGATCAGTGACCTAGATGAAACCTAAATGAAGGATTTGAATGCAATTTATCTAGATAAGAGATTGAATGCAATTAAGCTATTTTTTTAGATTTTCTATGCAATAATAATGATAAAAACCGATATGAATCTATGCTAGATGAAATTGATATGCTATGAATGCTATTGAAAATTGATATGCAATGCTAATCTAATAATGATATGCAATATGAATGCAAAAATAAGATTGATCTCACAAAGATGTCGATTCGCAAGAGCTTTGATTCTTCAATTCCAATTCTCTAGCATGATTGTGCAAAATATGAGATGCTTGGATGCAAATTTGAGAGATGATTGAGAGATGAATTATGAAGAGCTGAGCATTGTTTTTATAGAAATCCAAGGCTTTGGAGGTGCATGAAAAAAAGCCATAAATCACTCAAATAACTCAGGTTGATTTTTGAGTTATTTTTAAATAAAAGATAATTAACTCACAAAAACATGCAAAAGCTAAATTTTAACTCAAAATAGAGTTTAGCTTTAATTGATAATTGATAGTTGTCTGCTTTTATGATTGTGCATGTTTTATTTATGAATTAATTTAATAATAAAGTGATTTATGCTCAACTTAACTGCTTTTAAAAATAAAACAATTGATTTATGGGTTAATCAATTATTTAATCAAACTTTTATTAAAAACTATATTATTAAATAATGACAACTTGCTTTAATTAATTAAATAAGAATTTAATCAATTATTCGTATGATATTAGATTTATTGTCAAAATTAAATAATACAATTAATAATAGATATAATTAAATTTAATTACACAATTAAGTGGCAAATATTAATCTAATTAATTAAATATGAAAATATTCAATTAATCAAACTTTAGGATAAATGTGATTTATTGCCAAATAATTATAAAATTAAAGATAATTATGATGATTAGGAATATTACTAGGAATATTCCCCGATGCAGAATTTAAGATAATCAATTAGGATACAATGATGTTTAGATGTGCCTTAAGTTAGGACTTTGATGTCAATTTCATTCGAATTGTTGATATTGGAGGTTAATGAACATATAGCCCATTTTTTGGGGTATTACATTTTGCCCCTCTTTGAATTATTGTGTGAAGCGCAGTGGTTCAAAGATAGTCTGTGTTTGATAAAGATATGAAACTGATTCGAAAGATAAACCGATCTCAAGATAGAAACCAATTGAGAGATATTGAGATAGGAGTTGATTGAATGACCAGAGATAATGTTCACTATAGCAGCGATGAACCTATGATTGCGAAAAAGTGTCAAAATGCTTGATTCTAAACCTTAGGATTGCAAAGAAGTGAGTGACACATTCTAGACTCGATTGTCTTAGCAGAACTAGCAGGTATCACATCCGAACCCTTCAGTTGCCGAAGAACCAAGGAAAGAACACTATGATCTGATGGTTGCAAAAACTGATACAGTTTACAAGATTAGGAGAATACCAGATTGATATGGATCTTGATGAATCTGATATGCCCCAAGTGATGATAGATTTGCCCTGAGTGATGAGGTCTTTTTTTTTTTATGAATCAGTAACTAGACATGATTGTTTGTCTTGATTACTGATGAAAGATATTGATAGATTTGATTGACAGACTTTGAATGATGTGCAATACCATGCCCCCTTCCGGATTAAAATTGAAATCTGACAAGAAAAGTTAGCGTTATAGTTTAGAAGCATGTTAATTGATTTGAGAAGTGTGGTGAAACACATTCAAGAACACATTCTGCATCGTTGGAAGGTCCCAAAAGACAAAGTTTGACTAGGTTTGACCATGAGTTGACCATGGTTGACCAAGTTGAAATTTTGATAGTTTGATGAAAGCTAATCAGTTAAGTTGAATACTAGATTTCTGTGATGATTGAAGGTTGATTATGCATTCAATTAATAATATGAATGATCTCAGATTTGAATTTTGATCCCGAAAAAGGATTCTACTTGCTACTTCGTTGGAGGAACCTTTGTGCGAGATTCAGCTCTTGTTAGATTTGAAGAATTGATATGAAGAATTGTTTAAGCATTGAAGTTCATTTAGCCATTGTGAGATCATGCAAACATGCAAAATGCAAAGAGACATGCAAAATGAAATTCAACCTAAGACCTAGGACCTAGTCACTGATCATGTGTCAATTTGTTATCATCATTGAACTTTTAGGTAACCGGATAAATCAATACAATGCCCACTAGCCATGAAACCATAGAGATATGAATATCAATTTGTATGTGCAAGAATCAATACAACACCCACTAGTTATACAACCATGGACATATGAATATTGATTTGTTTTCAGAATGTTGGATTAGATACAAGAACCAAGGCATAAATGCCAGGATGACCTGAATATCATGTCCATTTTGATATAGCAATTTGTACAAGCATCAAAACATAAATGTCATGATGACCTAAATATGGCTTGCATTCAAACACATCGAACAGTCAAGAGATCATTCTAAATCCAATGTGAATTACCCGTAGTGACCCTTTATCGTTCACATCCTTAGGTAAGATCATGTTTCACAGTAGGAGAAAGAACTCACTCAAAAAGACAATAGTTAGATCAAACCTCCTTGAATTTTCTGGGTATCAATGGTCGAGGTATGCATGGCCATCCAATTCGAGATAGAGGCTCTTACAGTCGGACACCATTTCAATCTAGAATTTCCAAAGTTGTTAGATTTTCACATACAAGCAAAAGACAAAGAAAAGATTATGCCCCCAGTCATCACTCTCTAAATCCTATAAAGGACATCATCGAATAGCTTGAAGGGACACAATATGCAAAAATCTCAATGCGAATCAATAAGCATACAAGGAGATAAAAGCATGTAAAAAACATAGATTGTTTTCAGTTGAGTTTTGATGTTTGATTGTGTTATTGTAGATGCAAAATCCTTTCTGGAGACAAGACAGACTTGACTAACTCAAATGAAGCTTCAAAGGACTCTGAGTGGGTATGATACGTCTAAGATACATTGGAGACTATAAGATATGATATTGATTGCCCCCAAGTTTGAACACTGATAGGATACAGACGCGCAAGCTGATTGGTGTACAAACTGACTTATTGAAAACTGGAAATGTTGAAACAAACCGGGAGATATGTACAAACTAAAGCAAGACTGAAAGCTGGGAAAGACCAAGATTGTGCTGATAGATGGAGCATTTTGAACAAGTGGCACCCGTTTGCCAGGTTTTCACCATCTTGGTAGAGATTCTATTTTTGCTACCAAGGCACCTGTTTCCAGGTTTTCACCAAGGCACTTTTCTTTTTTTCTTTTTTTTTGTATTTTTCATTTTTCAATTTTTTTTGTGTTTTTCATTTTTCCAATTTTTTTGTACTATTGATATTTTCTAATTTTTTTGTGAATCATCAAGGTGCCTATTGCTAGGTTTTCACCAAGATGTTCATTTTTTTTAGGACTTTTTTCAATTTTTAGGATTTTTTCAGGATATTTACCAAGCACTGAATGCCTTAGGCTTAGAATTTCTTCAGATGGAGAACGTTGATTGGTTCTCAGAGCTGTTCTCCTTTAGTCATTGAGAGTTGATAGGCACCAGAGCCAAAAGTAGCAGTGATTACAAAGGGACCTAGCCAATTGGTTTCAAACTTCCCCTTGCGTTCTCGATGTGATTGATTTTTAGGATTTTCTCTCAACACTAGATCACCAACCTGAAATTCTCTGTGTTAGACTTTCTTGTTGTAGCCTCTAGACATTCTTTTCTGATACACTCTGAGATGATCATACGCTGCTTGCCTATGTTCATCTAGTAATTCTAGTTCTTGTAACCTAGACACTCTGTAGTCTTCATCAGTGACAAGTCCATGCATTCTAATTCTGAGTGATGGGATTTCAACCTCAATAGGCAATACTGCTTCAGATCCATAAACTAAAGTGAAAGGTGTAGCCCCTGTAGGCATTCTGATACTAGTTTTGTAGGCCCAGAGAGCTGGATTGATCATGAGATGCCAGTCTCTTCCTGTTTTATTCACTGTTCTGTGCAAGATTTTCAAGATATTTTTGTTTGAAGCTTCAGCTTGTCCATTCCCTTGAGGATAGTAGATAGATGACCAATGTTGAGTAATCTTGAATTTGGCACATAAGTCATCTAGGTCCTTGTTTTTGAATTGTCCCCCATTATCTATGACTATGGAATGAGGGATCCCATATCTGCAAATGATGTAGTTGAGGATGAACATAGAGATCTGTTTCCCCATTGCTTGTGTTAGAGGAACTGCTTCTACCCATTTTGTAAAATAATCTGTAGCTATGATTATATGGGTATGTCCATTAGAAGAGTGCGGATGGATAGCACCTATGAGATCAAATGCCCATTGTTGAAAAGACCATTGTGTAGTAAAGGGAATCAGATCTCTCCCTAGAGCATGAATCAAGTTTCCATGTACTTGACACTTTTGACAGTTTTTAGCAAATTTAATAGCCTCTTTCTCCATTTCAGGCCAATAGTACCCAACCCTAATAATTTTTTGAGCTAACGTTAAACCATTTGAGTGCAACCCGCATATACCCTCGTGGACTTCCTCTAATGCACATTGAGACTTTTTCCATTCTAAAAATCTAAGTAGTGTACCATCTAGACCTCATTTGTATAGATCATTACCAATGATGACATATCGGGATGCAGATCGGATAAGGTTTCATTTCTCAAAATGGTTAAAGGACTTAGGGATGATTTGGTCATGGAGATAGGAGAAAAGATTTTTGTAGCGGGATGAATCATAACCTACAATAGTGCAGATCATGCGGATTTCAGGGGAGTCATATGCAGGATAGGATAGGGCTTCCACCAGGAACTCATAGCATAGCTCATGTTTGGTCTGTTGTAAGAGAGTAGATAGTGTCTCCATTGCATTGGCAGCCTTATTCTCCATTCTGGGTATTTGCTCAAATGTGATAGAGATGAATTATTTCTTTAAATCATCTACCATTCTCTTGTAAGGAATGAGCTTTTCATCTTTGGTTTGGTACACATCATTGACTTGATGGATAACCAATTGTGAGTCTCCATGGATGTGCATCTCTGTAACTCTCCACTGTATTGCCATTTTCATACCATTGAGAAGTGCCTCATATTCAGCAATATTGTTTGTGCAAGGAAACTTTAGTCTAAATGCTTTGGGTATCGAGTATCCTTGAGGAGTGATGAACAATATGCCTGCTCCAGATCCATTCTGTGTGTAGGAGCCATCAAAGAATAACTGCCATGTTCTAGAAGAGAGGTGGATAATAGATGAGTCTGGAAATTCCATTTGCATTGGTGTGTCATCAAACATGGGTGAATCTGCTAGTTGATCAGCAATAACTTGACCTTTTATAGCTTTTCTTTCAACATATTCAATATCAAATTTGCTTAGAAGCATGACCCATTTAGCCAGTCTACCGGTGAGGGCAGCCTTGCTTAGTAGGTATTTTAGTGGATCAATTTTTGCTACTAGATGCGTGGTATGAGCTAACATATAGTGTCTTAGTTTCTGTGATGCAAAGATCACAGCGAGACAAGCTTTCTCAATCATAGAGTAGTTCTTTTCATACGCTGCCAATGTTCTGCTTATATAGTATATGGCTCTTTCCTTTTTTTTCTCATCATGTTGTGCTAGCAATGCCCCTAGTGATGTATCTATTGTGGAGACATATAATATTAATGGCTTCCCATGAATAGGAGGCATTAAGATAGGAGGATTCAAGAGATAATTCTTGATATGATAAAAATTCTTTGCACAGTCTTCATTCCATGCAAAGGTCACACCTTTATGTAATGTCTTTGTGAAAGGTTGTGATATGTCAGCTAACTATGATATGAATCTTCTGATGGACTATAATCTCCCTTGCAAAGTTCACATTTGACTAATATTCTTGGGAGGTTGCATCTCTATGATAGCTTTCACCTTAGCTGGATCGACCTCAACGCCTTTCTTTGAAACTATGTATCCTAAGAGCTTTCCAGAAGTGACACCAAAAGCACACTTCTTAGGATTTAGTCGGAGACTAAACTGTTCCATTCTGTCTAGGATCATGCTCAAGTCTATTATATGTTTAGTTCTAATCATGGATTTTTCCAAGGTATCATCCATGTAATCCTCCATTGTTTTATGCATCATATCATGAAAAATAGATGTCATTGCTCTTTGATATGTAGCTCCAGCATTTTTGAGTCCGAATGGCATAACATTCCAATAGAAGGTTCCCCACGCACATGTGAATGTAGTTTTCTCTTGATCTTCTGGAGCAATTTTGATTTGGTTGTACCCATAAAAGCCATCCATTAAGGAATACATTTCATAGCCCGCAGTCATGTCCACTATCATATCAATGTTAGGCAGCGGAAAATCATCCTTAGGGCATGCTCTGTTCACATCTCTAAAGTCCGTGCACACTCTGATTGAACCATCTAGTTTTGAAATAGGTACAATGTTAGAGATCCACTCAGCATAGTCTATGACACAGATGAATCCAACTTTTAGGAGTTTTTCTAGTTCTGCTTTGACTAAGAGTGCAACATGAGGATGCATCTTTCTCAGTTTTTGCTTGATTGGTTTTACTCCAGGAGCAATGGATAGATGGTGCATAATGAGATTGGGATCCAATCCTGGCATATCTGAATATTTCCATGCAAAATTGATCTTTTTTTCTGATAAGATTGTAGTGAATTTATGTTTCTCTTCTTCTGATAGAGATTGTGCTACATGTACCAATTGTGGTTCCTCTGTTGTACCCAAATTGATGGATTGAGTGGGCTCAATCAGAACTGGAGATCTATCCTGTAAATGACTCAAAAGGACATCAAATATCTCATCCTTAGGTGCCTCATAGAGGTTTTCACCTTTAGATACATCTTTTCTTTTTACTTTTGTAGGATCTGAGACTGCCACAAAGTGGTTTTCACCCTCAGAACTCTTTTTCTTTTTATTTTTATTTTTTTGACTAAGATATTCGATGTCTGACTCAGTCATGCTGACACTCAGTTTGCTGATGGAAGTCCTCATAGGATCAACTGCATTGAGGTAACAAGCAAGGGCATAGTCACTGGAAAAGGTGTAAACACCATGGCTTGGGTTTGTGAAAGTTTGGTCGATAAGATCAGGGTGTTGGATAGTTAAAGCAGGAAAGGCTTGGGATATGGTGTTCACGGATGGGGATATGTCATCATTGGTCCTAACCCAATGCTCAAGTTCAAAGGTGATATTACAGCTCAAAATGTTCAATTCATGAATAGGCTCAACATCATCATGGGAGTCCTCTTCAGCCATAAGTGGATCTGACATGTTAAGTTCATTGTTTTTCTCTAGACCTACGTTGGGTTGAGATACATATTGGTGAATAACATCAATATATTTCTCTGTTATAAGCTCATCTTCTTCTGGAATGGCACCCCATTCATAGTCATTTGACTCAGCTTCTGATTCAGGATCTCTAGGAAATCTTAGAAAATGTGTGAAATCAGGATGAATACCCCAAGAAGGATTACCCTCAGTTTCTAACTTGAATTCATATTCATGGGAATCAGTGTCAGAATAACTACCCCCTTCTTCTTGATTAGTTTGATCACCTTCGAGATTGGCTGGTTCTTGTGGTGCAACCATCTCTTGCACTACAGTAGGTTCTTGTGTTTCTACTACATTAATTCTTTTGATAGGATCATCTGTATCATCAAGAAGATCTTTGATCTCTTTAGGAAATTTTTCATAGGGGATAAGCTCAGAGGTATCTGAATCATCATCAGAGGGTTCTGTTTCTTCTTTCTTAAGAAGGGATTCTCTTGGTGCAATTTTTTCTATGACATGAGAACAACCACCTTTGAGATGATAGGGTTTCTTCTTAAACCCTAAGCCACCAGTATCTTTGTTGGCTCTACCAATATGTGAAATGGGTGTCACAAGACCCTTTCCACTAATTCCTAGAGGTCCTTGACCGGAATATCCCATCTTGGCTATCAATTTGTTTCCTGGACCATATGAATTAGAAGGGATTGTAGGTGCTATAGATTCACTAGGTTGAACAATTTTGGATTCAGAATCATCATTGTATAGCCATGCAAGCACAGCTTCATCTTCTTCAAATTCTTGTTTGGATACTTGCTTCGCCACAAAATTTCTTTTGTATGCTTCCATAGGTTCCTTAGGTTCTGATTTAGATTGCTTCAAAGATTGTCCATATGACTTGGGTGAGATAGGGAGAGATGTCAGAGACAAGACTGGCTCTATAGTGTATTCTCCCATCCCATTTTCTTTGATATTGATCTCTTTAGCAATGTCTCCCATCTTGGATGTGGAAGCCACATTTTGTTTCTCGATGGAAGATTCTCTGTTATTAGGTACAAGCTTATCAGCACTTTCCTTCAATGTATTGCAAGTTGTACTCAGATCTGCTGGGATAGTAACTTCTACCCCTTCATAGGGAAATTTCAAGCATTGATGGTACGTAGAAGGAATGGCTTGCATTTCATGGATCCAGGGTCTCCCTAGAAGGATATTGTAAGCCAATAGTAGATCAAGCACCTGACATGTGGTATCTTTGATGATCGGACCCACTCAGATGGGTAAGAAAATGGTGCCTTTAGAAGCTCTTTCTTGTTCATCATAGGCTTTTATGGTGATCTTCTTTCGAGGATCAATAGCCATCTCTGAGAATCCCAACTATGTGATTAAGCTGTAAGAACAAATGTTGAGGCCTGTGCCCCCATCTATCAACACATGTTTGACTCAACGGTTCTGGATCAAGACTTCTATGTGCAAGGGCTGATTATGTGGGTGACTTAAGGATTTGTCATCTTCCTCTAAAAAGGAGATATATTGCAGAGATGTTAGATGACCAACCATAGTCTGGAACCTATCTAGATCTAGATCATCAGGAACATTAGAGCCGAGCAAAGCTTTGTCTAGGATATCTCTGTGAGCTGGAGATATTCGAAGTAACTCAAACATAGAGATTTTGGCATTGGTATGCTAGAGTTGTTGGACGATGCTGTAAGATGTAGGTCTTGTATCCTTTGGATTGGAAGATTTCGAGGTAGCCTTTTGTTTGGAAGCAGATGTGAGATTGAAAGGTATCTTAGGGACATTAGATGAACTTGGTGTTTGTCCTTTCAGATGAGCCTGAGCTTGTGATCTGGTAACCGCATTAGCTGAGGAATAATTTCTATCTCTTCGTACAATCATGATGACATTACAGCTCTCTGAGAGACATGGTTCAACCATATTGATGACAGCATTGTTTCCAGGGTAGGCATAGTTGACTTTTGCCCCCATGTTAGGCTAAGAAGTGGAAACTCCCTTGCCATGTTGTGGAAATGGTTCGGTAAATGCTGTGTGATCATTATTGCTGGTAGGATTATCGATCATGATGTCCCCTTGATCTAGCAAGTCTTGAATGGTATGCTTCAAGTGGAAGCATCCATTAGTTCTGTGGCCTTTAGTCTGATGGAAAGCACATAATTCATTATCTTTCCACCAATATGGTTTTGGATCCGGATCAGGGTTTCAAATTGGTGGTAAAGAGATCATGTTATTAGCTATCAGGGTTCTCAGGGTAGATTCCAAAGATTCTCCTAGGGGAGTAAACTTTTGTTTATTATCCCATCATTTGAATGGCTTCTTTGGAGATGGTTTAGTAGATTTTTGCTCTGAAGCTTCAATGGCTTTGGTCACAAGGGTGAGATTGTAGGCCAGTGCCTTTGATGGGGTGCAGATAGTGTCAACAACACCATCAGAGATGATACCTTTGTTTCTATTCCAGCTCTTGTTTTTATCTTTTGAGCTAGATCCAGATTCAGACTTGTCCTTTTGAAGTGTGATTTCTCCTTTCTTGACAAGTACTTTCTCAATCTTGATTGCATTATCCTCCATTTTATCAAAAGATACATGATCTTGCATTTGTAATGGATAATTGAGATCTGGAACAAGGTTATTGATAAAGATTTCAAGTTTCTCCATTTTGGGAATTTATCTAGCATATAGAGAGAACTTCTTTCTCCACCTCTTGAGGAAAGTTAGGAATGATTCCCTTGGATATTGCTTGAGGTTACAGATATCAATCATGGTGACTGGATGTTGAATATTGTAGGAATATTGTTGATAAAACAATTTAATCAATTCCTCAAAAGTTTTGATCGTAGAAGGTAATCTTGAAAACCACTGAATGGATGCTCCTCCCAAGGATCTAGGAAAAAGACGCATTAGATAAGTCGGTTCATGCATGAATTCCATCACTAATAAATTTGGGGCCATTTTGCGACAGTTATGTGTCGCCATTGCTATGGATATGTGCCTCTATAGTGACAGTGATAGACGTCGCATTTTTTTAGTCACAAATCATGACGTCTATGGGTTTCTGTCACAATTGCGACGCCCTACCATCACAATGTCATTGCTTCACCAATTCAGTGCCTCCGTCGCATTGCGATGGTAGGGCGTCACAATTGTGACGGTCCTCCGAAGCAATTGCGATAGGCCTGGGCGTCGCCAATACGGCACCGCCGTCGCATGTCTTGGGAGGACCGTCGCAATTGCGACGGTCCGCCGAAGCAACTGCGACGGGCCTAGGCGTCACCAATATGGCACCGCCGTCACATGTCTTGGGAGGACTGTCACAATTGTGACGGTCCACCGAAGCAACTGTGACGGGCCTGGGCGTCACCAATACGGCACCGCCGTCACATCTCTTGGGAGGGCCATCACAATTGCAACGGTCCTGGGTAGAATTTAAAAAAAAATTTATTTAATACATTGCTAATGAACCACATTAATGCTTTTTTCTTTCAACAAATGAGGATAGTCACTCTAAAGACAACATGATAATGTACACTCACTGTAAGTGTACATTATCATGTTATGTTTACAGTGACTATCCTTATTCAAGTGGCTTTTACACAAGGGGCAATCACTATGAGATGTCCTCATTTGTGACAAGGACAGTCACACATGAGGACATCTCACAGTCACTGTCCCTTGTGTAATTGCCACTTGAATGTATTGCTATTCAACCACATTAATGCTTTTCTTCTTGAACAAATGAGGATAGTCACTCTAAAGACAACATGATGATGTACACTCACTACAACTGTACATTATCATGTTGTCTTTATAGTGACTGTCCTCATTCAAGTGGCAATTACACAAGTGATGCAGAGTGGTCTGCAAAAGTGGCTAGCAGAGTGCATAGGGTTTTAATAAACACCTATCTCCACTAACCTTGGAGACCAAATAATTGTTCACACACCTTCTCTTTGATGCCCTAGGACATCTCAACTCATAATACAACCCTCTTATTCAGCCCAATATGCTGCTATTACACCATTTCCATCATTTCATCAAGGAACACTTCACTGTTTCCTGCAAATCATCAGCCTTCTCGCACTAGTGCTCCATAGAATAAGTTAGATTTCTATTTTACATGTCAATAACAAGCCTCCCATGAAGTCTGGGCCCTTGGGATTCATGGGAGGTTCATTTATTTAAAGAAAACCTTTGACTGTTACAGAAAATTAGTAGAAACTGCCAGTTTATATGTTAGCAGGCGTAAGTACTTCTTCAAAATAGAATTAAAATTGATGCAACAGTGAGTAGAATGCAGTAAATAACCTTTCTAGTTCATAAACATATCATTCAACAATGAAGAATTCAATAAAACATTGAAACAACATTAAAATGAAAGCTAGGACTTACTAGGACTTTTATGACTCTTAACTGGAAAAGTACATTGTTCATTACAATATGCCATTATTGGCCTTAAAATATCCCAGTTGACATGTAGGGTTGCCTTTGATCTTCTGGTTCCATCTTGTTCGAAGGTGTTCCTAGTTGACTTGATAGGTGCCCTTGCACCAACAAGGGATAGTCACTGTGTGATGTCCTCATTTGTGACAAGGACAGTCACACATGAGGACATCTCACAGTGACTACCCCTTTTGTAATTGCCACTTGAATGTATTGCTATTCAACCACATTAATGCTTTTCTTCTTCAACAAATGAGGACAGTCACTCTAAAGACAACATGATAATGTACACTCATTGCAACTGTACATTATCATGTTGTCTTTACAGTGACTGTCCTCATTCAAGTGGTAATTACACAAGGGACAATCACTGTGAGATGTCCTCATTTGTGACAAGGATAGTCACACATGAGGACATCTCACAGTGACTGCCTCTTGTGTAATTGCCACTTGAATGTATTGCTATTCAACCACATTAATGCTTTTCTTCTTCAACAAATGAGGACAGTCACTCTAAAGACAACATGATAATGTACACTCACTGTAAGGACAGTCACAAATGAGGACATCTCATAGTGACTGTCCCTTGTGTAATTTCCACTTTAATGTATTGGTATTCAACCACATTAATGCTTTTCTTCTTCAACAAATGAGGACAGTCACTCTAAAGACAACATGATAATGTACACTCACTACAACTGTACATTATCATGTTGTCTTTACAGTGACTGTCCTCATTCAAGTGGAAATTACACAAGGGACAATCACTATGAGATGTCCTCATTTGTGACAAGGACAGTCACACATGAGGAAATCTCACAGTGACTGTCCCTTGTGTAATTGCCACTTGAATGTATTGCTATTCAACCACATTAATGCTTTTCTTCTTCAACAAATGAGGACAGTCACTCTAAAGACAACATGATAATGTACACTCACTGTAAGGATAGTCACAAATGAATCTCACAGTGATTGTCTGATGTAGAGGGAAGGGTGGTGGTATCAAATGCACAAGTAGGTTTAGAAATTTCAGAGGTTAGACACTTGGGCTTATTCAACAATCTTAAATACTTCAAGAACTTGACTATCAAGGCTATCCTAAAGGATGGATTTGAGTTTTAAGGCTTCACTTTACATGGTTTCAAGATTTTGAGACTCTCACTCAATTCCCATATCCCATTTCACCAATGTTCTCACAAACTGGTCACAAAAAGCTTAATAGGCTGTCTAAACCCTGCAGCAGACTTAAAAAGGGAATAATTCTAACTTTTCTCAAAACATTTGATGAGGTAACAACATTTATGGATACCCTCTTTGGAGTTCAACAACATATCAAAAGTTTTTATACTGTTGCTTTGGACAAACACCCTTGTTCGACACTGCTACCCTGTTTCAATGCACTAAAATCTACTAAATTTTCAAAGGAAGTATGGGTTAAAGATCTCCTGGCTCCCAACTCCTGGACAGTGTCTAGTTATGTCTCCAATTTCTCAATTCCAAAAGGAATTAGACACAAATGCTCTGCAACTACAAAACCCCAATTTGTTATCTTCGAACCCTGTCAACTAGGGCTTCCTCAATCTACTGTCTCCACACGACCCTGCAATGAATTGGTGGCAGATTCACCATCAAATGAACATTGTATACTATTCCCAAGCATTAAACATATGCCTTATGTGGACAGATTGCCCACTGCTACACCTTAGCACACTTCCAATGCCGTTTTCCACTGTTCTTGTTTGTGATCACACTGTTCTCCCACGCGGTTCTGCATATATTTAGATTAGAATCATATAATACAGGTTAGCAAATGTCATTCCATGAATTAGGCCTATCAATTCATGGAATGACCTCAATCGCTCCTAAACTTCTACTGTAATAGAAAACTAAGATATAGAACGTTGTTTCAAGACAACTTGTGCGACAACAAACTTAATAGATTGTAACACTCATCAATCTACAATTCAAAGGATAACAAATCTCCCTTAGAGCATATGGAATTTGATCAATTCAAAATGATATTCAAAATGAATTAGTTTACATAAACTAGATGCTTTATTGCTCACTGTTTCCCCAAAATGGTACACACAGGTTCACTGCAATGTTTGGAAACATAACAAAAGCAAATGAAATGATTAAAGAACCCTGTCAAAGCATTTCAATTTCAAACCAAGCCAATAAAGTTTCAAAATAGAAATTGAATTGCAAGAAATAGCAGTCTTGTATTGCTTGTCGAGCACAAATTAATACACCAATCTCCTCTCTGTTTAGTAACAGAGCCTTTATCTAAATATAAAGGATTCTAATATAACTTCTAATAGATTCAACTATCGACCAAGTGTTACAACTCGAAACACAACTAACTAAGAACTAATCTTCAACCAACTTTCATTGAGTTGAATGTTTAAACTTAACACATACCAAACTAAAACTAGTCGTTGGATTTTGAAAGTTCAAAATTCCAACTTACAATTTATTAAATTCTTTAAAAGAAAAGACCACTAACTTACTAATTTGGATCTTTTATGATCATTAAACTCTTCTAGACTCCAATTGTAGTGCTTGGACAATCTGAGTCCATTATAATTTGTCTTTTAGTCCTATTAAGGACATTACAATTTAATTGAAGAATTGCGATATTTTACTAACATTATAGGTGCTAAGATCCACCAAGTGATCTGTTGTCCTTGATTAAGCATTCCATCCTCCTATTTAGCCTTGATGTTCTTTGAAGTCTCCTTTATCTTCAACCATGGATTAAATGTTGGAGGTGCTCCTGCACCACTGTCCCTTGTGTAATTGCCACTTGAATGTATTGCTATTCAACCACATTAATGCTTTTCTTCTTCAACAAATGAGGACAGTCACTCTAAAGACAACATGATAATGTACACTCACTGTAAGGACAGTCACAAATGAGGACATCTCACAGTGACTGTCCCTTGTGTAATTGCCACTTGAATGTATTTCTATTCAACCACATTAATGCTTTTCTTCTTCAACAAATGAGGACAGTCACTCTAAAGACAACATGATAATGTACACTCACTGCAACTGTACATTATCATGTTGTCTTTACAGTGACTGTCCTCATTCAAGTGGCAATTAACCAAGGGACAGTCACTATGAGAACTTCTCATTTTGTGAAATTACACAAGGTACTTTCTTGTCAACATATGTTGTATACTGAACTTGCAACTCTATTCTCTGATTATGCATTATAGTTGGGTGTTTTCTTATGTTGTTTCGTGATTGTTTTGTTGGTATTTTTAGGTAATTCAATGGATCTCATTGATGATATTGATGATGATGATGATGATATTGAAATTGAAGGTGAGATTATGAGGAGGAGAAGACTCCTGCCTGTTATTGTAGTTGTTCTTGCCACCCTTGTTGCGGCCATAGGGGAGTGTATAAAAGGAGGTAGTCAAAAAATGCGTAAGCGCACAAGAGATGCAATTCCTTTTTATAAGCATGTTATCAACTCCAATGAGACGGATTGCCATGACCAAATACGCATGACTAGATGATCTTTCTTTAAACTAGCCAATATTCTAAGGCAAAAAGGAAGCATCAAAGATACAGAATTCCTCACGTTAGAAGAATAATTAGTCATGTTCCTCCATACTCTTGGCCACAATCTGAGGAATCATAAGATTGCCCATAACTTTGGGCACTCTAGAGAGACAGTAAGCTGATACTTCCACAAGGTCTTGAGGGCTATCTTGGCGCTCCATTCGGATTATTTTATACCCCCTAGTCCAAACACTCCTCGGGAAATTACTGGGAAGGCCCGTTTTGATCCATACTTCAAGGTATATCTCTTAGTGGTTTAAGTTTGTTTAGAGTTTTAATCCTATTATTGTTTGATTAGACCTATGATTTATTTGAGTATAGGATTGTGTGGGAGCAATGGATGGATCCCATATACTAGTCACTGTGGATATCAACTTGCAAGCTAAATATCACGATAGAAAAGGCAACTTGTCGCAAAATGTTATGGGAGTGTGTTCATTTGATTATAAGTTTCAATACATCCTTGCTGGTTGGGAAGGGTCTACTGCAGATAGCCATGTTCTAGCTTCAGCTCTATATAGAGCTGATCCATTGGTAGCTCCCCCAGGTTTGTAAAATATGATTATATTATTGAAGCATACGAAAAATAAGACAACGTTATGACAATGACATTTTGTTTTGTTTAGGTAAATATTATTTGGTCGATGCTGGATATCCTAACATACCAGGATTTCTCATGCCTTATCAGTGCACACGCTACCACCTAAAGGAGTTTTCAAGAGAAAACCCAATAAACACCTCACACGAGTTGTTTAATCATTGACACTCCTCGCTTAGGAATGTAATAGAGCGTACATTTGGGATATTGAAGCAGCGTTTTCCTATATTGAAGCATGCGACATCTTATCAAATCAAGACACAAACACATATTGTTTTGGCATGTTGCATACTTCATAACTTCATTACGATAGAGGACGGCCTTCCATCTGAGGTAGAATTTGAAGAGGAAGATGGTCGTGATGGGATAGATGTACCAGTGCTTGAGACATATGGGTTGAGCCAGCGTGAAAGAGATGATTGGGCCAATTTTCGAGATGAAATAGCAAGAAGGATGTGGGAAGACTATAGATCTTGATCTTAGTCGGTTGAATAACTATTATGGCAATGTTTAAACTAATGTCAGATTTCATAAATTTCACAAACTGATACTATACATTAATAAAAGCCATTATGCCATATTTAGTGTTGTCATGTTATATTCAATGTTGTTATATTTAATGTTGTCATATTATATTTAATATTCTCATGTTATGTTTAATGTTGCTATATTTTATATTTAATGTTAAGTCATGTTATATTTAATATTGTCATGTTATGTTTAATGTTGCTATATTATATGACAAGGACAGTCACACATGAGGACAATCACTGTAAAGACAACATGATAATGTGTACTCACTGTAAGATGTCCTCATTTGTGACTGTCCTTACAGTGAGTGCACATTATCATGTTGTCTTTAGAGTGACTGTCCTTACAGTGAGTGTACATTATCATGTTGTCTTGAGAGTGACTGTCCTCTTTTGTGACTATCCTTACAGTGAGTGTACATTATCATGTTGTCTTTAGAGTGACTCTCCTCATTTGTGACTGTCCTTACAGTGAGTGTACATTATCATGTTGTCTTTAGAGTGACTCTCCTCATTTGTGACTATCCTTACAGTGAGTGTACATTATCATGTTGTGTGTGCATCAGATATGTCTATGGATGGTGACGTTCAAGTTATCCAAGCAACTTCTTCTTCCAAGAAGGTGTTCTGGACAAAAGAGATGGAACGCAAGTTGCTAGACTTGCTACAGGAGCAAGTGTAGCTTGGAAAGAAAGCTGAAGGGGGTTTCAAGAAAGAGGCTTGGATAGCCATCGAAAGGAGGTTCAATAATGAGATGAAAATGAAGCTATCGAAGGAAAACTTGGAAACAAGGGTATAGAGTTATGAAAGACTTGAGGAATACAAGTGGCTTAGCTTGGAATGAGACTACCCAAACTATGGATGCTGATGATAGTGTTTGGGACAAGTTGTTGAAGGTAACATGGTCTTCAAATCTCCTTTTAAGTTGAATATATCTTTTTAAGTAATGAAGGACCAATAATGAATTCAATTGTTATGCCATGATATAGAGAAAGGAATTTAAAAATGCCAGAATGTATAAGAGGCAGCCATTTCAATACTATAATGAATTATCCTGTATTGTTGGGAATGACATAGCTGAGGGCACTATAGCTACAACAGCTCAAGAGACGGAGGAGGATTTCATTGATGATGAAGATTTCAGTTATCATGGTATGGATAATGCATGTTTTGAGACTGCTGCTGATTTGTCTAATGATGATAACGAATCTATTGATACACCTACATCGAACCAATCTATTGCAAGCGGGAAAGATAACCCTTCAACATCGTCAAGGAGGCAAAAGAGGAGGAGGGGAACATTGGCAGGTTCGTTGGATTCGATTTGTGAAGTGATCAAAGATCTATCTACAAGCATTACATCAGGCCTTGCACAGCCTCTGAAAGTGGATAAATCATCTAGTTTGAGAAATGAGGCAGCGGAGTTGCATAAAGCACTTAAAGCAATCCCTAGCCTTCGCGACTCTACTATAATTGAAGCATACGAAAAGTTAATGCATGATCCACAATCAGCCGCATTGTTCTTGACAATGGATGAAGGGGAGAGAATCCAATATATGAAATTGAAGTTTGGACTTTAGTTGATCGATGTTTATTAGGTCTTCTGTTTAAAATCAAAAATAATGTTTAAAATCAAAACTAACTAACGTTTCTCTCCATTAAGACTATGTAATGCAGTATGAAGATATTTGATAGAATGAATGGAATGTCATTGGTTTAAGTTGAACTACTAATCCATTTTCAAGTGTTGAGAGTTGTGTTGAAGGGTTGTGCTTGGAAAAGTTGATGTTGTCTTTTAGATTTCAAATGCAATTGGTTTCATGTAATTTTGTTAAGTTTTGAGCAAGATATGATAAAAATACCATTGGCTGCCCTGAAAGTTTGTTTTTTCTAAAAGTTACAATTTGAAAATAGGCATGGTATGGCTCTGTATAGTCTGGTACGAACCTGCACATGATTGATAATGTTGATATTGTCTTTTACCTTTCAAAGACAGTTAGTTTCATGAAATTTCATTGGATTTTGATTAAGTTATGGTATTTTTCATGTTGACTGTCCTGACCCTAACTAGGATTTCCAGCGAGAGTAATAAATTCATAACCAGAGTTTCCACGGTTGAAAATTGATTAGGATCTTGTATGTTAGGTTGAAGCACTCCTTCCTTTGCATTATTATTGGTATTAGAGCCAAGATCATGCTAGGATAATCATGTAAACAGTAAAATTACTCTACAGCTGTTCATTTTATGTACTCTTTATGTATCTGATTTGCAGATTTATCCATGACACAAATGAGGACATCTCACAGTGACTGTCCCTTGTGTAATTGCCACTTGAATGAGGACAGTCACTGTAATGACAACATGATAATGTACACATACAATGAGTGTACATTATCATGTTGTCTTTACAGTGACTGCCCTCATGTTGTATATTCTTCTCTGTAGATGCTACTGTGTGCTAGGGAAATTCTTAGAATTGTTGGTATATTCTTAGAACTTGTTACACTTGGGATATTCTTCTGTGTAGATGCTACTGTGTGCCGTGGTCCAAATAGGCCCATAAATGTGGTTGAATAGAAATACATTCAAGTGGAAATTACAAATATTATAATGTATCTATCTAGTCCTCATGACTGCTCATGACAGTACAAGTGATATTTTTTTGGGGGTGGGGAAAGGTTCGAGACTTTCAGCTGTATGAAGAATCCTTTCTACCTAATACAAAAATGCACCCCATAAAACATCTTGGTTCAAGTATCTTTGAACTATTTGGGTCTGTTGACAACACTAGACCAGTGTCTACAGAATGACTAATTTCATGCAAGACAATGGCTCTATCTGACAGAGAGTCCATGCTAGGCTTCATGACTTGATGCATTTTACGTTGCCTTTGGGTGAAGATAGGGAACTGTAACTAGTATCAGTATTGAACATGCTTTTACTAGAACTGCTTGTGCTAATGAATCAGAGCAAAATTACCTTTGTCCTCATTGAAATACATGTTGCATATATATATATATATATATATATATATATATATATATATATATATATATATATATATATATATATATATATATATATATATATATATATATATATATATATATATATATATATATATATATATATATATATATATATATATATATATATATATATATATATATATATATATATATATATATATATATATATATATATATATATATATCTTGACACGTACATATGTGTTTCTCAATCATGAATTGGGTGTTTTCCTGTTAAGCATCAATTTGGTCTCTAGGAATTGTGCACTCTCTCTTACTTTTGAAAAAGCATTTGAGCACTGTGCTAACTAATGAAAACTCTCTGTTTTGAGGCCCATCAACTGATCTTTTTACAGAATCTTGACCATAAAAAAAGAGAGTGATGGAACTCAATCCTCTTTGAATGAGGTCCCACCTGCTTTTCTTTTGGGTCACCGCACTATATAATGAAAGTGCTCATTATTGGCCACTTCCTTCACTGTTGTTTAGGATATGCTCAAGAGACCTACTGCCATTTTTTGGATACTATCCAAAACAACACCCAAATCAAGGGGAGCAGTATGCAGCACAAGGGGATGGGAATAATATGAAAAAGAGTGAATTTAGTACAATGAGGAGGACAACAGAGATTCCTTTAAAGGGTAAAACAACAAATATAAGATTTTATAATACCATTTCAAATATGATTTGTTTTATTACAAATTAGAAGTATCAGGCTTGTCATGTTCATCTTTTTCTTCATTTCCTACAAAATCCATTTGAAAAGGAACACACCCTTCCTCCATGAGATAACTTTTCCACCAATCCACTTCTGAAGTATTCACAAACCCTATCCACTTTTGGAGAAAGGATCACTAGTTTTACAATGTCTGACCCAGAAGAAAGACCATAATTATTCTCATTTGCATAGCCCACTAGATAAGGAACACAAATTGTGGCTTCAACTAAACCATTATATATCTCTTTCAAAGAGCTATATAACAAGGGTGTTTAGGAATACATAAAATATTGAATGCTTGGAGCAAGGAAAAAGATGAAATGGATACACTAGTGATAGATAACAAGGTGTTGACATTTTGGTTTGCCATGGGAGACAAAGTGAAAAGATGTATGGTATGTGAGGCAAATTCATCTTCTACCACAAAGTCCCTATTTAATTCAAAACCAAATATAACACAAAAGCCATTCCTATTTTGTATAGTTTCTCCACACATATTTAGCATAGAAGTTTCTAGTTTAATTCTAGAAATAGTTTGTAAAGTGTCTGGTTCATGTGTGTGAGCCTACTTCATGTGTGTGGATTATAAGCATGCGCTGTCAGAGTGTCTGAATATTGAGTGTCTTATTGCTATTGCTATTGTTTAATTTTGGGATTGTTGATATAGGTGCATTATTGAAATCAGTTTGATGGCTCTGATCAATGTGCCAAGTTGTCGATGTGGTGGTGGGTAGTGCCAGTTGAAGATTTCACGGTCAGTGGAGAACCCTGGACGACAATATTGGTGTTGTCCAAACAAAAAAAAGGTTGCTAATGTGTATATATTTAATGTTTGTAATGTAACTACTATTTATTATATTTAATGTTTGTAATGTAAATAGTATTCAATACTAATGTAGATTGGGCATCACAGGGCTATCATGATTGTGGGTACTTTAGATGGGTTGATGACAACCCATCTACATCTATTCGCCCATCTCCAGTTATCCACGATCCAGACATCCGCCCATCTCCACTCATCCACAATCCAGGATTTGAGTGCAATAGTTGTCAAGCTAGGACAAACGAAATTAAATTTTCACACATCTACTTATATTGCTATAAAATAATGTGCTATAACCCTACAACAACTCAAGCAACTAAAAATAGGTCCAAAATCCAAGGTAATATAATTTGGTTGTGAGACACCTGCCTATAAATTTTAGACCTTATAAACTTTACAAAATATCCTTAAAGAGTGAAAATCTTAGTAGAAAATATTGCAAGGTTACATATAGAAATGTTCATAACACACTTACCTTTTACGAATCTAATATTGTGTCACTAAATAGGACTGTATACATAAGAGGCATTCAAATTTTTATGAAATGAGATTTTCTTAGCCAACACAAACTTAGCTTAAGACAGATTCCTTCTATTACAAAGCATCTCTCTACTTCATACCTCCATATTCCTGCTAGCAATTTCATCCATTTGTTGAAGATTTTGCTGCCTCCCGTGCTCATCTTCCTTGAATCAAAGATGAAGCTTGACCACTGAGCAAATACACTGATTTTGCAAATGCCTCAATTGTTTTTGAAATTCTAAAGCTTCAGCCCTATATGTTGTTGTTGCTTCCCTGCCATGCAAGAAAAACAAGACAAAATAATTAATATGCATTAAGCTAGTGACACAGCTAAGTATGAAAAATGCTCCAAGTTATGATAAAATTGTGAAAATAATTTAAACTTCAAAATTCTATGTCTCTAACAAAGAGCCACAATGCAATGATGGTTGTATATAAATTTTCATGCAAACTAGTTCATTCAGAGTGGTAAAATATGATTGCATCCACATTAGTTAAACTACCTACAATTTTTGAAATCTATGCTAGATCGATCATCTTGAATTTTTTGGAGAAATTTTTGCTTCAGTTCTGAAAATAAGACTCAAATAACAAGTTCTGTACAAAATTTGAGACATTACTAATTGAGGACAATGTGTATTTTTATGGCACTGAAAGTTTGTGTCTTATAGGCAATGTGCAAGACTATTTATCAAAATGGTTTTATGAAAGCTCCAGGCTATATATGTTATAGTGGAGAAAGTTCAATATGTTCCAAACTTCCAACAAAATAATCAGATGCAATATTTCTTTAGTGTTAGTAATTTATAGTAGCTCCAATGGCATCCAAGACCTTAAAAAATAAAAGAAATTTTTAAAATTAATATCACTAGAATACTTCCATTTTCACACACCAGCCTTTGCATTATTTCTTGTTTGTTTCAGGTATGCACCTTATTTTTATTGGCATATAGAAAGGCTAAAAAACCAACAAGGATGAAGTATCAAAGCCACAAACTCTAGCCACTGGAACTTCTAACTTCATCGTGACTACATATCAACTATCAGATACACCAATGACCCAATTATATTTAACATTTATGAAAATCAAATTAATTTGGAATTGAATACTAAGCACAATTCCATTAGGAACATGATAACATATTCTTAAGAAATAATGCTCTACAATAAAAGTGGCTATTTTTGCACCAAACACTCTAGTAATAGGGGTCTCATGACTAAACTGAACAAGAGAGCTTACATCTGAATGTGTGAAATATCTAGAGTTTCATGTGTGAAGTCTGATAGAAGCTCTTTATAATAGGAAAGAAAAAGGTAATAGCAATTAACCAATCAACAATACACAAAAATTAGAAAATAGCAATTATCAAATCATAAACTTATAAAGAAATCAAATGATCAAAAAGAATAGAGTGCTCTATTTATTATTGAAGGCTCTATTTCCTTTACAACTTGCATACCACAAAGAAATAATCTCAATATTAAAACCTTGGTGCCTAGAGATTGACGATGGTGAAAACTACATTTTACTGATTGTACAATTAATTTTCTTTATTCGAATTAAGTCTAACGAGCGAAAGGAAGCTATTAGAGCATGAATCTATGTTTTAGTTACAATAATCCATGCAAGCAATTTATTATGCAAACAAAGTGACTAAAATAAGACTACTATTTGATTGGTCATTTCCATTTTTGTCAGTGGTTTTTCAATCTAGGTGAAAAAAGAAATTCCCATAATTAGTCTCTCATCCAAGGTGAGCGGTATACCTTGCCTAGAATAGTAGGGCATTCAGGTAAGGGAAACAATTGGATTTGGAAAAATTAGGTTTCTTAATGCATGGCGATCTCTCTCTGGTTAATGACCATCTATCTTTTGAATCAAGTTGATTAGGTTAATATCTAAATGCGCAAATAGTAGATATTCTAAGATGGTCCTGGATAGAATTAAAAAATAAAATTATTTAATACATTGCTAATGAACCACATTAATGCTTTTTTCCTTCAACAAATGAGGACAGTCACTCTAAAGACAACATGATAATGTACACTCACTGTAAGGACAGTCACAAATGAGGACATCTCACAGTGACTGTCCCTTGTGTGATTGCCACTTGAATATATTGCTATTTAGCCACATTAATGCTTTTCTTCTTCAACAAATGAGGATAGTCACTCTAAAGACAACATGATAATGTACACTCACTGTAAGGATAGTCACAAATGAGGACATCTCACAGTGACTGTCCCTTGTGTGATTGCCACTTGAATGTATTGCTATTCAGCCACATTAATGCTTTTTTCCTTCAACAAATGAGGACAGTCACTCTAAAGACAACATGACAATGTACACTCACTGTAAGGATAGTCACAAATGAGGACATCTCACAGTGACTGTCCCTTATGTGATTACCACTTGAATGTATTGCTATTCAGCCACATTAATGTTTTTTTCCTTCAACAAATGAGGACAGTCACTCTAAAGACAACATGATAATGTACACTCACTGTAAGGATAGTCACAAATGAGGACATCTCACAGTGACTATCCCTTGTGTGATTGCCACTTGAATGTATTGCTATTCAGCCACATTAATGCTTTTCTTCTTCAACAAATGAGGATAGTCACTCTAAAGACAACATGATAATGTACACTCACATAAGGGACAGTCACTGTGAGATGTCCTCATTTGTGACTATCCTTATAGTGAGTGTACATTATCATGTTGTCTTTAGAGTGACTATCCTCATTTGTTGAAGAAGAAAAGCATTAATGTGGCTGAATAGCAATACATTCAAGTGGCAATCACACAAGGGACAGTCACTGTGAGATGTCCTCATTTGTGACTATCCTTACAGTGAGTGTACATTATCATGTTGTCTTTAGAGTGACTGTCCTCATTCTGTAAGTGTACATTATCATGTTGTCTTTACAGTGACTGTCCTCCTTCAAGTGGCAATTACACAAGGGACAGTCACTGTAAAGACAACATGACAATGTAGAGAAACATTGTCATTTGTATTTTCAATAGCGCTGAGAGAGGTTCCCTCCGTGAAATCACAGCTACAATTTCTGAGTACGTTGGGTTTATTTTTCTTTTGTCATTATTATGTAATCTGGTATTCAGCTGTTAGAGAGCTAAAATACCCAGAAATGAGGACATATCTATGTTGAATTTATTGTTAGCGGCTTTGGTTATTTAGAATGCTTCCCCACAATACTTAATAGGATGCATTTGGTTTTCAAAGCTTTCACTAACTTGGATTCAAGATTCTGAGACTTTCACGTGCCTTGCTTCAGTTGTTTCCGCAAATAAATCACATGCCTTTTGTATGCTTCCACATTTTATATACATGTCCATCAAGGTAGTCACCACCACTATATTTGACAAAAACCCATCTTCAATTACTTTTTGGTGAATTTCCCTACCCTGTTCTATGACTGTACCTCTGGTTTTAATGTATAAAAATGACCCAAATTTCAAAGGAAGTATATGATAAATTCCACCTAACACTTCCTAATCCCTGGACAGTGTCTTCTTACACTTTGAAACAAACAATTCCAAAGGGAATTAGCCTCTAGGGCTTTGCAACACCCAAACCCACAATTCTTGGCTCTAAACCCTTCTTAACTAGGGCATTCTCAATCACCCAATTCTACACCCTTCAAATCCAAATTAGTGGATGATTCACCATCTCACAAACATTATACAATGTTCCACATTATAACAATCCACCCTTGCTTGGATAGATCACTCACTGCTATACATTAGCATTCAACTCAAGGTAATTTCCCATAGTTTATCCTGTGATCACACTATTTTCCACAAAACTTTGCCTATGCAATGTCAATACTTCATAATACAAGTTAGTTATTGTCATCCCATGAATATTAGGCCTTCTATGTTACAGCAAAATCAAAGTAAACTCATTCAAAACGGTTTAGAATGGATGAAAGAAATCCTTCTAACTCATGTATGTGTTAGTTCAAACAAATGAGGATAGTCACTCTAAAGACAACATGATAATGTACACTCACAGTAAGTGTACATTATCATGTTTTCTTTAGAGTGACTATGCTCATTTGTTGAAGAAGAAAAGCATTAATGTGGCTGAATAGCAATACATTCAAGTGGCAATTACACAAGGGACAGTCATTGTGAGATGTCCTCATTTGTGACTGTCCTTACAGTGAGTGTACATTATCATGTTGTCTTTAGAGTGACTGTCCTCATTCTGTAAGTGTACATTATCATGTTGTCTTTACAGTGACTATCCTCCTTCAAGTGGCAATTACACAAGGGACAGTCACTGTAAAGACAACATGATAATGTAGAGAAACGTTGTCATTTGTATTTTCAACAGCGCCGAGAGAGATTCCCTTCATGAAATCATAGCTACAATTTTTGAGTACGTTGGGTTTATTTTTCTTTTGTCATTATTATGTAATCTGGTATTCAGCTGTTACATAGCTAAAATACCCAGAAATGAGGACATATCTGTGTTGAATTTATTGTTAGCGGCTTTGGTTATTTAGAAGTTTAATTTTATTTTTTCATCTTTCAAGCACAAACATTTTGTGGACCGTAACGTCTTCATTGTTTCAGGTATGCAATGAAACAGCCCTAACTTGCGACTACCTTCACTGTACTACAAAACCGAAGAGGGAAAAGCAAGTTAGGATGGAAATAAACAAACTTAAAACTTAGACTTAAGAAAGATGAAGGCAATGCTTCAAAAGGCCGATGCCCTAAACATGGGAAAACATAATACCACCATTGAATGATGCCCTAGTTACCGTATCAATGCTGCCAGCTCCGTACCAGTATGCTGACTACTCACTTTCATCCTGTGATAAAGGTAACTTCATTAATCATACTTGAAATGGCAGCATATGAACTAAAGCTGATGAACATTTATAAACTAAAAGTTTAAAACTACAGATTACAAATGTAGTAGTTTCATATGAAAAGAACTTGATGTCTGAAATTTACCATTAGAAGTATCCAAAGGAATACCACAGTCATGTTGAACTTGGAGAATCGGAGATGATCTACACAGCAAGGTTCAACAGCTATAAGGACTATTACACCATCTTTAGCATTTGAATACATTTTCTCCTTGGCTTCTGGTGGATCCTCAAAGACCCCCAATGATGTTTTCCCTACAATTATCAATTGTTTGTCAGTATGAGATATTAATAAATAAACATTAATCACAATATTAGGCAAACAATGTTCTTGATGTCTGAATCTAAATCACAGAAAGCTCTAATAAAGCAGTTCTCAGTTTCACATTAAACTAAGTTTCAATTTCAAATGGTTATAATAATTTTTGCAAGTTATAAGTAGCTGGTTACAGTATATGACATAAAAAGAAAAAAAATCATTTCTATTCTTTTCTTCTTTTTCTCTTTCAACGAAGCTTTTGCACCACACAAATGCATACCAAGAATTTCTCAGGAGGTTTCAAGACCATTGCATACCAAACTTCTTCTCTGTAGATGCTACTATGTGTTGTGGTCCAAACGGGCCCATAAATGTGGTTGAATAACAATACATTCAAGTGGAAATTACACAAGGGACAGTGACTATGAGATGTCCTCATGTGTGACTGTCCTTGTCACAAATGAGGACATCTCACAGTGACTGTCCCTTGTGTAATTGCCACTTGAATGAGGACAGTCACTGTAAAGACAACATGATAATGTACACATAAAATGAGTGTACATTATCATGTTGTCTTTATAGTGACTGCCCTCATGTTGTATATTCTTCTCTGTAGATGCTACTGTGTGCTAGGGAACTTCTTAGAACTATTGGTATATTCTTAGAGCTTGTTACACCTGGGATATTCTTCTCTGTAGATGCTACTATGTGCCCTGGTCCAAACGGGCCCATAAATGTGGTTGAATAGCAATACATTCAAGTGGAAATTACATATATTATAATGTATCTATCTAGTCCTCATGACTGCTCATAACAGTACAAGTGATATTTTTTTGGGAGTGGGGAAAGGTTCGAGACTTTCACCTGTATGAAGAATCCTTTCTACCTAACACAAAAATGCACCCCATAAAACATCTGATTGGTTTGAGTATCTTTGAACTATTTGGGTCTATTGACAACACTAGACCAGTGTATACAGAATGACTAATTTCATGCAAGACAATGTGATGCAGAGTGGTCAGCAAGAAACTTGGTCTTAAGCCCCAACCCACTTCAAGACACCAAAATGTTACACCTAAGAAATTTAGCCTCTAATTCTATCAGACCAGTTTATAATCTCTGTACTAGAGGGACTTCAAAGGTTTCAAGATACTTCTAACACCTTATTGACTCAATCCCAACCAAGACCAAATTTCCTTTTAGGGACAAGTTCCCTGATTTTCTACCAAAAGAGACTTTATTGATCCTAGGCTTTGCCAACCCAGTCAAACATTTGAAAACTATTAAGATTCCCTAAAACATGTAGAATCATGCATTGGTTGTGTTCCAAACAACCCAAGACATCAAAATCACAAATAGACCTAGTGACTCTAGTAGGTCTCCAAAACCTGTTCTGCAGCAATAACTCTTCAATTTGACAAAGGACCTTATGAACTTATATGTTTTTTGAGTACCCTTTTTGATGTTCTAATAATCCTCAAACTCCCAGACCCTGACTCCACTCCAGCATATCAATGTCCTTATTGAGTCCGCAGACCTAATGCATGCCTTTGGGTGTGGGTTCCAAAACAAGGCATTTAAAATGGGTGCATGAAACCAAGATCAGAGTTTGAAGATGTCCACCATGCTCTAAAGATCTAGATTCAACAAGGTTTGAGGTCCTTTACTTGCCACTACCCTCTGATCTTGCATAATCCATCAACTCCTAGTCAAGAACATTGAGATTCTTGACCTAGGGCTTGCTCTCAAAATTCTCTGGCTTAGTATCCTATTCCAAAGCTTTTAAAATATGAAAATAAACCCCCTTAACTTTCATTTTACAAAGAATAGAGGATATCCCATGGTTTATTTGCAAGTTAAGGCCATTTGAATGCAATAACCCAAAAAATGAGGGTTTAACAGAACAACAGATAAGAAAAAGGAATAACTTTGATATAAGGTGTCTTGAATCTACCAAATAAACTCTCAAAGCATAAGATATAAATACTCTAACTTCCACACTGGTCTGCCCTCCCTTTCACATCCGTACACTGTACAGTGCTTGAAGGAAATGCATAGAAAAGGCTCTGAAATAGTGGCTCTATCTGACAGAGAGTCCATGCTAGGCTTCATGACTAACCTAGAGCACATTCCTTGTTATGGAGGAAGTTTGAATGGTGAAGAACTTATGGAATGGATAGAGGACCTAGATAACCATTTTGACTACAAGTATCTTATGGATAGAGGACCTTGATAACCATTTTGACTCATTTAGTATCTTATTGAGCTTCACTTTGTTTCGAGAATATAGTTTAATATTCTCTACTAAACAGGGCCAACCACGTGAAGGTGGAAGCTCATTTGGCCCCACCCCCCTCCCCCTAACATCACTCTACATTCCCCGTTAACATCTAACATTCATTCATTCTTTCAATTATTAATAAAATGTAACATTCAATCAATATCACATGATAACATTCATTAACACATTAGATTCGTTAACACGCAACATTCATCAATATGAAAATAAACACATAATTCATGAACATTCATTAGCACATAATTAAATTCATTGAGACATAAAATTCAGTCATTATCAATTAAGGTATTTAGATGACAATCATTTCTTTTTTCTCTTTCTAATTTTTTTTTCTATGTAAGCTCTAAGAGGAGCATCAGTGTTATCATCAATACCCCCCTCATCAGTTGTTTTGTTCTCTGTTCTTGATGATCTCAAATTCCTATGTTGCTGCAAAGGGGGGTCCTCTACAATAACAAATAAAAGAGTTAAATTTAAAATATTTAATTATAATTGTTACAAGTATTTAATTATTTTAAAGAACATAACTGTGGCACTCTTTAATTACCTGATCTGGCCACATCATTTTGTCTAGACTCAACCTCAACATGCTCATGAGCACCGACCCCTCGATCCTCTATAGTTGCTATACAAAATGTTACATTAATCCAAACACCAATTGTAATTACATATAAAAATTTTAATAGCAATTACACTCAAGTGGCAATTACACAAGGGACAGTCACTGTGAGATATCCTCATGTGTGACTGTCCTTGTCACAAATGAGGACATCTCACAGTGACTGTCCCTTGTGTAATTGCCACTTGAATGAGGTCAGTCACTGTAAAGACAACATGATAATGTACACATACAATGAGTGTACATTATAATGTTGTCTTTACAGTGGCTGCCCTCATGTTGTATATTCTTCTCTGTAGATGCTACTACGTGCTAGGGAACTTCTTAGAACTGTTGGTATATTCTTACAACTTGTTACACCTGGGATATTCTTCTCTGTAGATGCTACTATGTGTCGTGGTCCAAACATGCCCATAAATATGGTTGAATAGCAATACATTCAAGTGGCAATTACACAAGGGATAGTCACTGTGAGATATCCTCATGTGTGACTGTCCTTGTCACAAATGAGGACATCTCACAGTGACTGTCCCTTGTGTAATTGCCACTTGAATGAGGAACAAGGAGGAAGTCATACAATAATAGGGGGGTGATCATTTTAAAATGTGTTGGACAACAAAAAATGCTATGCACAGGGTAAAACATGGGCTCAAACCTTAAGAAAACTAGAGACTAACAACAAAGAAAATGTACCTCATGATACTTATTGAGCTTAAAGCATAAATAACCTACTATGTACAAGAAGGAAGGATAAACTATTAATAGAAATGTTTAAGATGGATCCTATTTATCAATATCTCAAAAGTATTACCTTCCATGTTTTCCAACTCAAAAACATAATTTTCTTTGTAGCGAGAAATATAAAAAGGACCCTCCCATAAGGCATCAAACTTTGTATGTTGACTTGGATTGGCTGCTCTTCCATTGTACTTCAAAATCATATCATTTTTCTTAAGAGGGGGATTGCATACCTCTTGTCAAACCCACATTATACTATTCTTTGGTGATGTGTCAAGGCATTATAAGCATTCTCATAAGCTTCTTGTAGATTCAACAATTTTACTAATATGACATTCATCGCACCATCTTCCTCTACTTCAATTAATGTTAGAAGTTGTAGAGCTAGGATTTCCATTGATATAGGAAGAAAAACTTCTATTCCATTGGTGAACTGGTGCCGGAGCACCTCACACAACCAATTTGGAGACGGAGATTATACAGACTTTCAGGACAAATCAGAGGGATGGAATACATAAACAGGGTCAACAGGTCAATTGGAGGATCTTAGCACCTTTAATGTTATTAAAATAATGCAATACTTCAATGAGTTTGTAATGATGTCCTTATTAGGACTAAAAGCTTGTTTACAATGGACTGAGATTGTCCAAAGTTCAATAATGTTCTAAGAATCTAGAATAGGCTAGTGCAGAAGTTTAAGTCTTTTGGAAAGTTTAATAATCATAAGAGATCAAAGTTAGTGAGTTTAGTGGTCTTTGGATTAAAATAATTCAATTAATTATAAGTTGGAATTTTTGAATTTTCAAAATCCAACGGTTAGCTAACAATGGAGGGAGTTAGTATTTAGGATTTAGTTAGGCTTAAACTAAGCTCCAATCGATGAAAATTGGTTGGATTAGTTTTTGAGAAGTTATAAAGAATCTTATATATATCTCTATTACGACAAAGAAGGGAGATATATACGGACTGCAACAGTAAGAAATATAAAACTCTTAGTTTTTGCAACTCCATTTATCTTGGAAGTCTTAGTTTGTTTGAACTAACACATACATGAGTTAGAAGGATTTCTTTCATCCATTCTAAACCATTTTGAATGAGTTTACTTTGAATTTGCTGTTGCACGGGTGTATGGACTGGTGAAGGAAACAGCGAGCAATAAACTTTAATTTCTGCAAGTTCCTTGATCTTTTAAGTCTCAAATCATTTGGTTTTATTATTCAATTATTCTTGTTATTGAATGAGTTTACTATTGTATTGAGACTGCTGTCGCGCCAGTCACTGCTGAAACAGTCATTCTTTTGTCTAGACTTGTCATTGTAGTAGAGTTTTAGAGATAATGAAGATCATCCCATGAACATAGAAGGCCTAATATTCATGGGATGACAATAACTAACTTGTATTATGAAGTACTGACATTGCATATGCAAAGTTTTTTGGAAAACAGTGTGATCATAGGATAAACTGTGAGAAATTACCGTGAGTTGAATGCTAATGTATAGTAGTGAGTGATCTATCCAAGCAAGGGTGGATTGTTATAGTTTGGTTTTATACCTCCCAATTGCATTTGTTTAAAAATCATTGGAGGTTTTTAAACAAATGCAATTGGGAGGTATAAAACCAAACTCAACCACTTTTGCCAGCATTCTTCAAGCATATGCCAAAATGGGATCTTTAGAACAGGGTAGGGAAATTCACCAAAAAGTAATTGAAGATGGGTTTTTGTCAACTATAGTGGTGGTGACTACCCTGATGGACATGTATATAAAATGTGGAAGCATACAAAAGGCATGCAATTTGTTTGCAGAAACAACTGAAGCAAAGCACGTGAAAGTCTCAGAATCTTGAATCCAAGTCAGTGAAAGCTTTGAAAACCAAATGCATCCTATTAAGTATTGTGGGGAAGCATTCTAAATAACCAAAGCCGCTAACAATAAATTCAACACAGATATGTCCTCATTTCTAGGTATTTTAGCTCTGTAACAGCTGAATACCAGATTAAATAATAATGACAAAAGAAAAATAAACCCAACGTACTCAGAAATTGTAGCTGTGATTTTGCGGAGGGAATCTCTCTCGGCGCTGTTGAAAACACAAATGACAACCCGCTTGATTTCGCGGAGGGAATCTCTCTCGGTGTTGTTCAAAACACAAATGACAACCCGCTTTGTTCAAAACAAAAATGATAACCCGCTTGATTTCACGGAGGGAATCTCTCTCGGTGCTGTTGAAAACACAAATGACAACGTTCCTCTACATTATCATGTTGTCTTTACAGTGACTGTCCCTTGTGTAATTGCCACTTGAAGGAGGACAGTCACTGTAAAGACAACATGATAATGTACACTTACAGAATGAGGACAGTCACTCTAAAGACAACATGATAATGTACACTCACTGTAAGGACAGTCACAAATGAGGACATCTCACAGTGACTGTCCCTTGTGTAATTTTCACTTGAATGTATTGCTATTCAGCCACATTAATGCTTTTCTTCTTCAAAAAATGAGCATAGTCACTCTAAAGACAACATGATAATGCACACTTACTGTGAGTGTACATTATCATGTTGTCTTTAGAGTGACTATCCTCATTTGTTTGAACTAACACATACATGAGTTAGAAGGATTTCTTTCATCCATTCTAAACCGTTTTGAATGAGTTTACTTTGATTTTACTGTAACATAGAAGGCCTAATATTCATGGGATGACAATAACTAACTTGTATTATGAAGTACTGACATTGCATAGGCAAAGTTTTGTGGAAAACAGTGTGATCACAGGATAAACTGTGGGAAATTACCTTGAGTTGAATGCTAATGTATAGCAGTGAGTGATCTATCCAAGCAAGGGTGGATTGTTATAATGTGGAACATTGTATAATGTTTGTGAGATGGTGAATCATCCACTAATTTGGATTTGAAGGGTGTAGAATTGGGTGATTGCGAATTCCCTAGTTAAGAAGGGTTTAGAGCCAAGAATTGTGGGTTTGGGTGTTGCAGAGCCCTAGAGGCTAATTCCCTTTGGAATTGTTTGTTTCAAAGTGTAAGAAGACACTATCCAGGGATTAGGAAGTGTTAGGTGGAATTTATCATATACTTCCTTTGAAATTTGGGTCATTTTTATACATTAAAACCAGAGGTACAGTCATAGAACAGGGTAGGGAAATTCACCAAAAAGTAATTGAAGATGGGTTTTTGTCAAATATAGTGGTGGTGACTACCCTGATGGACATGTATATAAAATGTGGAAGCATACAAAAGGCACGCGATTTGTTTGCGGAAACAACTGAAGCAAGGCACGTGAAAGTCTCAGAATCTTGAATCCAAGTCAGTGAAAGCTTTGAAAACCAAATGCATCCTATTAAGTATTGTGGGGAAGCATTCTAAATAACCAAAGCTGCTAACAATAAATTCAACACAGATATGTCCTCATTTCTGGGTATTTTAGCTCTCTAACAGCTGAATACCAGATTACATAATAATGACAAAAGAAAAATAAACCCAACATACTCAGAAATTGTAGCTGTGATTTTGTGGAGGGAATCTCTCTCGGCGCTATTGAAAACACAAATGAAAACCCACTTGATTTCGCGGAGGGAATCTCTCTCGGTGATGTTCAAAACACAAATGACAACCCACTTTATTCAAAACACAAATGATAACCCACTTGATTTCACGGAGGGAATCTCTCTCGGCACTGTTGAAAACACAAATGACAATGTTCCTTTGTTTTTTTGCACTTATATCCTGAAAACATCACAATTGCGACGGTGTCGGGCTATATTTGAAAAAAAAAAGCCAAAACCGCTTAACATTTCCCTGTCGTCGCAAATTGCCGTCGCAATTTCACCCCAAATGTATTAGTGCATGGATTGCGTACAGAACTCTCTGACATGATCTTGAGGATCAGAGTGTTCATCATATTTGTCATACTTTGGTATCTCCACTCTTTTTGGGAATGGTGGCATATACAAGTTTTTGTCGAACGGGAAAGGACATAGGGCCTCCATGGAGAACTCCTTGGGTTCCTTCTCCTTCTTAAGATTGTTAAATTCAACTTGTATAGCATGCATCTATTTTTTCATAGCTGTGAGTGGAGTTTCTTCCTCATGTGTGATTATATCATCAACGTTAAAGTTGGGAGGAAGCTTAGCCCCTTCCTGGGCTAATTGTAAAAAGTATGCCTCTCTATCCACTTTCAAGAAATGCCTCATCATTCTCTGGAATTCATCATCATTTTGACATCGATGCATTTCAGAGGGGGTAGGTTCTTGGTCGGCATTATGTTGAGAATGGTGTCCTTGGGACCCTCCTCCTAGAGAACCATGGTTTGTCCCTTCTTGAGACATGATAGGAGTTTTTGGGCTCCCTGGAACAGATTGAGGAGGAGTTTACTGATTACCTATGTGAGTTGATAAAGGAGGTATGTAACCAGTTTTCAATCAAAAGTTACCGAGACCATCATCTTCATAGATACCTGACTTGATGAGTTGTTCAAGAGTTGGACCTGGGGTATTGGTCAAAAGTAAGTTCTGAGATGTTTCTTCTGATTTCTTGTGTGAAGAAGCTCTGGTCTCCACCATTAACTTTGAATGAAATAGAAGAAAAAGATGAAGACAACTGAAGAAAATTTTGATTCGAGAAAATTGGATGACGCAACCTTGTCAAGATTATGATAGTTTTGAAGGTCTGATGAGATGTGGGTGAAGGAAACTATGCCCTGGATGTATGGGATAGATCACCCAAAAGATAGCGGACACGAGTTCTCAACACTTAGTCTATTTTTGAAGATTGATTGAAGATTGATAGTTATGACAAGGTTTTGACATGAGATAAAAAGGACTCAAATTGATCAAACAAAAGACTAGATCGAATTCAAAAGATCAAACTCAAAAAATGGTAGAATGCTCAATAGCTACTGCTCTGTTCCTAACACAATGATATTTTTGACAGATTCTAGAACTAGGCTGAAACATTGGATATCTTGCAATTTGACAATTTTTGACAACTCTCTCAAATTTTTCCAAACGACACTCTGCAGACTTGTACGACACTAGGTAGTCTATGAAATGATAGTTGCTAAACTCATACGACAGTTGGGTAAAAATGAAACGATAGTTGTAAAACTCATATGACAGTTGGGTAGCAATGAAACGATAGTTGCTAATAGGATTTTGACTTTCTTGAATTTGCTGGTTTGAAAACTCGTACGACACTGGGTTCTCAATCATACGACAGATGGGCAATACTAAAATGACACTTGACAAAACTCGTACGACTTTTGACTTTCTGAAATGACTTTTGACTCCAGAAAGAATTTACGTCAATTTTTGCAAAATTTAAGGTCTTCAGTTCTAGATTGTTTACAAATTGTACTGTCCAGATTTTGAAGGTTATACCAGATTTGATCATTTTTAATAGCCAAGTAGATAAAAAAACACACAGAACAGCAAGCAAGTGATTCCAAGCACGTCTAAAAACAATGAACAAGGGAAAAAGCAACCTTGCGCATGAACAATCAAGTGACCAAATTGTGCTAATCCCTGAGAGTACTAATTGTGTATGTTCTGAAAAGTTTTGCAATAACACACATATACTTGAGAATGAAAAAAATTGGCCTCTCTAGGGTTTTTAGTAATGGTTTGACTCTGCAACTTTTATGATTCAAAGGGGTGAACTCCAATCCTGGCACACCAGGGTTTTGACACAGTCCGAGAACTTAATCTTCAAGAGCTGCTAGGGAGATCTGACAACCCAACAATGAACCATACCCGTGGAGATTTCTTCCACAAGGACATTTATATAGCGGCTGTCACTACCATGGTGAAAATGGCTATTACCGCTTAAGGTTCCGTCAACGCAGTTTGCCCTATGAAGGGATTGTCCACTACGGTTAACCCTCTCTAAAGGTGACTCATAGATTTATACCACAAGGGGACTTGGCTCCATATTCAAGGTTTTGACACCTCTTCACTTTTAACCCAAACAAAGCAAGCAGATTAATCTGACACGCTAAGATAAAGTTTTGTTCCAGCAAGGTCTGTGATATCAACTCCACGTGATCTATCAACCTCTCTGGGGAGAGAATGTATCAATCAATAAGAGAAGATGCACTAACCAATTTTGATTCACCAAAGCTCGTGATATCAACCCTACGTGATCTATCAACCTCTCCGGAGAGAGAATGTGTCGATCAATAAGAGAAGATGCACTAACCAAGTTGAATGTGAAACGCACTAAGTATCCTCCCTACCTATAAGGATTTTGTCATTAAGAAATATTTCTCTAGGAATCCAATCTCTCAAGAATCATGAATAGTGTTCATAGGGCCTAATTACTATGTGAGCACAGATATATTCCCAAAAGCAAATCTACCAAAAGCATCCAAAAAGTAGAAAGAGGAACACTTAACGCTTAAAGAAAATATGAGATGAGTCCACAAGGTGGAACACTTAACACCTCAAACATGCTGAAAACAAGTCCACAACTTAGAAAACAAGTGAGTTCCTAAAAGCACAAAACGGTTGCCAAGTGGAACACTTAACGCTTCTGTCCTGTTGACCCCTCCCCTTTATGGCGCTGAGATTGCAACCACGGAGTGGAAATGAGGGGCCGGCGGATTAGCAAGTCCAATAACCCAAGATAGCAATCAAGATCAATCACAAGTATTCTAAGACTATTTAATGAATCCTTAAGGGATCACAACCTAGTATCAAATTATGCAAGTGTGTAGAAATAGATCAAAAGCATGAAAAGATGCACACAAGCTTGACACGTAAGAGATTTATTTTAAGTCCAAATCAAAATGTTTTCAGAACAAGGAGAATACCTCATGATCCTTGCAACACACTTAGTATATTTTACCTGATTTTTAGCAATTTTTGTTGAGCTTTTCCATGCAAGCAAGTGACAAACTCCCCAACAAGCAAACAAGCAAACAAGATATGCAAAATATATTCAACTTATGAAAACCATAGGGTTAGCTCTAAAAATTAATTTTTAGGAGCAATAATAACCAGAAATTAATCCAAATGACAACTCATATCATGCATTGAATCATATGAAAAATAAGTGCATACGCATCATAAAATTTTAATTTTTTTGCACTGCATTTGACCTAGTCAACAAGATCTAATTTTTTTGATATGATTTTGGTCACAAAAATAGAAATTCAGAATAGAGACCCCTACTAAAAAATAGAGAATTTTCTAAAAATACAAAAATTTTAGAAAAATCTCTTCATTTGTGCCCTAGAGACCCGTTTTATCAAAACAGACCAGTTTTTACAAATTGACTATTTGAGCTATTAAATTGCATCCAAATTTAAAACAAAAATAATAGACCCCTTGTATAATTTGAAGAGCTTTCTGAAAATATAAAAATTTCAGAAAAATATACCGATTTGCATCAGATATTAATTTTTTTATGAAAAATCAAAAAAAAATTATTAAAAATTCAAAATAATTCAAAAAATTCTAAATTTTTTTTTTAAGCTTCCCTGATATGTTTCTAACTTGAAAAAAAAAAAAAAGATCAAAACTCCAAGCCGTTTGGGAGATAAAATTAAATCTTTGAAACTTTAGGGTTTTAGCTCCCAAAAAAATCAAAACCAGCATGCAAAGGTGGGTGGCCCCATGGTGGGCGCCATAAATGTGTGTGTAAAAATTGTACCTAATCTGTAGACACAAGACTCAGTAAAACATTAGAGGTTAGTGATAATCAAAATCGTGCAAAATTGAAATCTAATCTAACCAAGTGATTTACTGCCTTCTAGTAGGTGCGAGATTAATGTTCTCAGATTGTAATCAAGATCAGTGACCTAGACGACACCTAAATGAAGGATTTGAATGCAATTTATCTAGATAAGAGATTGAATGCAATTAAGCTATTTTTTAAGATTTTCTATGTAATAATAATGATAAAAACCGATATGAATCTATGCTAGATGAAATTGATATGCTATGAATGCTATTGAAAATTGATATGCAATGCTAATCTAATAATGATATGCAATATGAATGCAAAAATAAGATTGATCTCACAAAGATGTCGATTCGCAAGAGCTTTGATTCTTCAATTCCAATTCTCCAACGTGATTGTGCAAAATATGAGATGCTTGGATGCAAATTTGAGAGATGATTGAGAGATGAATTATGAAGAGCTGAGCATTGTTTTTATAGAAATCCAAGGCTTTGGTGGTGCATGAAAAAAAGCCATAAATCACTCAAATAACTCAGGTTGATTTTTGAGTTATTTTTAAATAAAAGATAATTAACTCACAAAAACATGCAAAAGCTAAGTTTTAACTCAAAATAGAGTTTAGCTTTAATTGATAATTGATAGTTGTCTGCTTTTATGATTGTGCATGTTTTATTTATGAATTAATTTAATAATAAAGTGATTTATGCTCAACTTAACTGCTTTTAAAAATAAAACAATTGATTTATGGGTTAATCAATTATTTAATCAAACTTTTATTAAAAACTATATTATTAAATAATGACAACTTGCTTTAATTAATTAAATAAGAATTTAATCAATTATTCGTATGATATTAGATTTATTGTCAAAATTAAATAATACAATTAATAATAGATATAATTAAATTTAATTACACAATTAAGTGGCAAATATTAAATCTAATTAATTAAATATGAAAATATTCAATTAATCAAACTTTAGGATAAATGTGATTTATTGCCAAATAATTATAAAATTAAAGATAATTATGATGATTAGGAATATTCCCCGATGCAGAATTTAAGATAATCAATTAGGATTCGATGATGTTTAGATGTGCCTTAGGTTAGGTCTTTGATGTCAATTTCATTCGAATTGTTGATATTGGAGGTTAATGAACATATAGCCCATTTTTGGGGTATTACAGTATAGACGGGGTCTAGACAATACCCTCCTTAGGTGTCTAGAACCTGATGAGTCCAAACATGCATTGGTTGAGGTACATGAAGGTATCTATGGGTCCCATTTGAGTGGTCTGACATTAGCTTAGAAACTTATTAGAGCTGGTTACTACTAGCCAAAAATGGAGAAAGAAGCTGTTCAATATGCCAAGGCTTGTAAAAAGTGCAAATTTCACGAAAATCTAATCCATGCTCCTGCTAAAGAGCTTATTCCTTTCATCAATTTCTAGCCATTTCAACAATGGGTCTTTGATCTGGTGGGTCAGATGCATCCTTCTTCTTCAAGAGGACATAATTTTATCATCACAGCTACAGACTATTTTACTAAGTGGGTTGAGGCAGTGCCTCTAGGTGTAGCTGATGGCAAGTTTGTGGCTATGTTCATACTAAACTATATCATTTGTAGATATGGTGTACCCTCATCCATTATCACTGACAATGGGGGACAATTCAAGAATAAGGACGTAAAAGAGTTATGCACCAAATTCAAGATTATTTAGCATTGGTCATCTATCTATTATCCGCAGGGTAATGGACAAGCAGAAGCTTCTAATAAGACAATTCTCAAAATTTTGCACAGAACAGTTCATAAATCTAGTAGAGATTGGCACCTCCACATTAATCCAACTTTGTGGGCCTATAGAACAAGTATTCAAACACCAACAGGGGCCACACCCTTTTCCTTGGTTTATGGAACAGATGCAGTATTGCCTATTGAGGTCAAGATTCCAACATTGTGAATCTCTCTGAGGGGCCTCATCATTGATGAAGAAAATAGAATATCCCGACTTCAAGAGCTTGAGTTACTAGATGAACGTCAGAAGGTGGCATTCAATCATCTTCAAGCATACCAAAAGAGAATGTCTAAGGCCTACAATAAGAAAGTCAGGGTTGAACCCACAATAGTAGGTTACACTTTTTTGCCTGAACGAACACTGAACTCTACATTTTGAGAAAAACTTTCAGATTCGGATGCATATTGTCATTGAACTGTTCAAAATCAGAGGATGAAGTAAATTAGAGTCTTTTAGGATTTTCTATCTAGATTCTAAATATATATATTTTTTTATTTTTTTTGAATTTATTTGTATCTTTTTTCTTTCTCCTAGGAAAACTTGTATGGTGTTGAAAACGTCATTTTCAAATAGTAACACTGTTTTCATCTATAGTATAACTTTTTTTGTAAAATAGATATGAATGTGATTCTTTCAAATTTAGTTTTTTAACATCCATATGGAGGGCATGCAATTGGTTTGACGACATTATCACTATTATTGCATATTTTATTAATGTTTGAAGTTGACTAAACCATAATTTTGATGTACCTTGACTACATAGATTATAACTTATTATGTATTTATCGAATTTCATTTTATTTTTTAATAGAAAGTAGACTCGAATACAGAGGGCACTGCTATTTTTCAAAAAAAAATTTCCTCTTTTTACTATTTTTCATTGAACATCAAACTCAAAGGTTTATATTTGATAAAAAATCTACATTCATTTAACGTAAAAAACCATACATATAATAAATTTAAAAATAGTCAAATATATAATCGTTAGAAAGCTAGTTCTAAGTAGTTGTTGTATGCAAAAGGATGTCTTCTTATTCTTCCATTTGATCAGCACGCTTGAGGCCCGAAGCCATGAAATTCTCAGAATTTCTTCAAAACTTGCAACCATGGCCTAAACCAGGGACTTTTGATAGAAAGTACTTTCGATCAAAACTTTTGACTTTCAATCAAAAGTCCTTTCTATCGAAAGTACTTTGCCAAAAATTGAAAATTCTAGCCATTACTAAACTAGTTTCGATCCAAAGTCATTTAGTTTTGATAGAAAGTCAAGTTTGACTTTTGATAGAAACCTATGTCGGCCTTTTTGGTGGCATTTCTGGTTAATGAGGATTAGGTATAAATAAATGTATATTTTTTTCATTTCATAAATCTAAAAGCAGTAAAATAATTCGCATTTAGCAGAAGGAAGACATTTTGGCACGGAATAATTTTCTAAGTTGTGATGGGAAATAAAAAGAAAAGGCTAAACAAAAGTATAGGACATTATTCAGAAGAGACTGAACAAAGACTACGTGAAGAATCACGAAAAAGATATCATCGTCGGAAACAAGGTATGTCTAAGATGTTTCTCTGGATAGATATTTTAAGTTGATGGTCAAGACTTGTCTTAATGTTCATGTAAATGTGATATTGTACCTATTAGACTTAACTAGACCTAACTGTAGACCTATTTGGACTAATAGGACCTATTAGGACTAATTAGGACCTATTCTAGGACTAATAGGACCTATTAGGACCCAATTACAATAAATGAGAACCAATTAGCACCTAATTAGACTCAATTAGAACCAACTATGACCTATTAAAACCCAATTGGACTCAATTATAATAAATTAGGGCCTAATTAGACTTGATTAGGACAAATTATACCCAATTAGGACCAATTAGAACTAATTAGAACCAATTAGAACCTAATAGGACCTATTTCAACTAATTAGGACCTAATAGGACCTATTAGGACCTATTAGGACTAATTAGGACCTATTAGGACTAATTAGAACCAATTAGACTCAATTAGACTCAATAAGAACCAAATATGACCTAATATGACCTATTAGAACCAATTAGGACCTAATTAGACTCAATTAGATTCAATTAGACTCAGTTAGAAGCAATTAGGACCTATTATGACTAATTAAGACCTAATAGAATCTATTAGAACTAATTAGGACCTAATAGAACCTATTAGGACCTAATAGGACCTATTAGGATGTAATACGACCAATTAGACTCAATTAGGACCAATTAGGACCTAATATGACCTATTAGAACCTAATTAGACCCAATTAGGACCTAATATGACCCATTAGACTCAATTAGGACAAATTAGGACCTAATATGACCTATTGGACTCAATTAGGACCAATTAGGACCTAATATGACCTATTAGACTCAATTAGGACCAATTAGGACCTAATATGACCTATTAGACTCAATTAGGACCAATTAGACTTAATTAGGACCAATTAGTACTTGAAATTACAACCAATTAGACTCAATTAGGACAAATTAGGACAAATTAGGACCTAATATGACCTATTAGACCAATTAGGACATAATACATGACCTATTAGACTCATTTAGGACAAATTAGGACCTAATATGGACCAATTAGGACCTAATATGACCTATTACACTCAATTAGGACCAATTAGGACTCGAAATTAGAACCAGTTAGCATCAATTAGGACAAATTAGGACCAATTAGGACCTAATATGACCTATTAGACTGAACTACGACAAATTAAGACCTAATATGACCTATAGACTTAATTAGGACCAATTAGGACCTAATATGACCTATTAGACTCAATTAGGACCAATTACAACTAGAAATTAGGACCAATTAGACTCAATTAGGACAAATTAGGACCTAATATGATCTATTAGACTCAATCACGACAAATTAGGAACTAATATGGACCACTTAGGACATAATATGACCTATTAGACTCAATTAGGAACAATTAGGACCTAATATGACCTATTAGACTCAATTAGGACCAATTAGGACCTAATATGACTGATTAGACACAATTATGACCAATTAGGACCTAATATGACCTATTAGACTTGTTATACACTAAGTTTCCACCTTTTTCTCAAGCTCTCGTAGTCTTGATAACCTAGTATAACATGGGAATCATCTCTAGGTTGTGGGACCTATTGGTCATTCCCTTTGATCTTCAAAACTTGTAGATTTATACTTTGATGGATAACTATAATGAAACTTTGACTCTATCACCACTCCAAAATCTACAAGGAAGAGGGCCAATTAACAAGGATCAAGGAGATCCTCCTACACTTTGATCCTCAATGCTCAGGCGGGTGTACCCTTGACTCACTTCTTCAAAGGAGTCTCTAATCAATATACAACTATACCCTTTACTATCTGATTGAAATGTTTATCATTTAATTATGTGTGTGTGTGATTGCTGATGATGGAATACTTCTAGAGAATGGATCAGTACCTTATCCCAGGGAAAAGAGTCACTTAACAACCTATGTCACCCTAAAACCTTAACTCAAACATATATAGACTCAGAGTAAGTGCTTTTCCTATTACTCCCCTCACTCACATATCAGGACATCAAATCCTTATCTTGCCATGAACTCACTAAAATTACCTTAAAGACTTTAATCCTAACTTTGTTAGGAACTCCAAGATAACCCCAAAATACTCTTTGTTTACCATATGCTAACCCACTTTGTGCAATCAACATATATGAGTTCAAGAGAAAAACAAAAAGACATACACCAATATGAGATTGGAATCCAAAATATTCTCACTAAGACTTGCAGAATCAATACATTACCAAATAAAAAAATGCACAAAGAAAACAAACCCAAAATCCAGGCTCTCCTTGTTCAAATTTTCACTATCAACAATTTGGGACCAAAACCAAAAGAATTGGAACCCCTGCAAACTCAAAAAGTCTGTAACTTATACCCCCCTAGTCATCTTGGAAATTTACAACAAGCTACAGATGACTAGGGTTAGGGTTTCAACCACCCAACCTGCTAGAAATAATCATGAATTTAATTCAGAGGTGGGAAACACATCCAATCTAGGAAAGAGGAAATCCTAACTGATCCTTAATTATGAAAGTCTTCTCTGCAAGTACAAAGGATCAAAAAACCAGGCTGAAAGGGACACCCTGCAACATGCCTTGAGTGATGACTGTAATGTACAAGCTCTGAAAATGAGCACTAGACACCCTAGACCACACTGCAAATGGCAAACCAATCACTTCTCACCAAACAGGGTCATTTCTGCATTGAATTCCATAAAAATGGTACCCTCTGTCACTGGAAACACACAAAAATTCAAATTTGAATCCTAACGGTTATTTCTTTGGCACCAGCAGCACATCAATGGTCCTCTTTCAAATCTCTGTCAACTTTAAGTCCTGACCGTAGATCCTCCTATCTTCCCAGGTTCATGACTTTAACTCATCCAGGCACCTCGAGTTACTTTTAGGGAACACACGACAAAGGAAAATCCCAGTCGTGGAATGAAAGTCTAAACCCTAGTTAGATTCAGCAAACACATGACTGCAGATGTCAAAATAACCCCCTAAGTCATCTGGGGAACTGGTGACTGAAGACATTTCACCAATTCGTGAAAATAATAGCGCTGCTGCTAAAACATCACATGAACCAGCAACAAGAAGGAAATTTGTCGGGCTGCTAAATACTTTATCACAATCACCAAAAGCACTGAGAAATTTCAACCAGGCCCATGTAGGAAGATCAATGGCCGTCACAAGATGTTAAGCCTCTGACACACTCAATTATGTTATACGCCATTTGTCAATTCACTGAGAGGATCAGGACCCACTGACACATCCGGAAACCAGGTCCCACTGACAACAAGCCATTGTGCAAATACATGGATGAATAAAATAGTGCCAACTATGCACACATGTCAATGGACCCACCTACCTTCCCTATGAGAATCAAAGGCTGTTGCTATACCGCTGCATTAGAGGTCAAGCAAGTTATATCAATGATATAATGATAGCCACAAGATTAAACCAAACTTTAATCTACCTGAATGCCAAGAAGATCGGTCCCACCGCACATATCTGCCAACGGGCCCCAAGTGTCAGATGTCAACCAGTCGCATGGTCGCATGTCAAAAATTTATGACATGCAATCATGTGATAACCAATCATTTTGAGACCCCTTTGAAATACTGGGCCCCACCACCCATCGCACTTGCGCAACTAAGACCAAGGTCAAAAACACACAAAGTACTTGACATAGAGGAAGACCAAAAACAAACAAGGTTTCCATGTAGACCAAAAGATAAGCGCACGAAAGCTGGAAGGCACAAGGTCGAAAACAATGAAAGGTTTCACATAGACCGAAAACATCATGGATTTTCAAAGACACTATGGGTTTTTGACACTTAGATAGATTTTGAAATTATTTCTTGCAGACCTCAGAAATTGCACAACTTTCTGGATTTTTTGATTCAGCACATGTGATTTGGGCTAGAGCAAGGTGAAACATTGAAGAACATAGGACTAAGGGCACTTAGAGAAAACTTGCAAGGAAGTGGGCCATTTTCATAAGATTGTGCTATGACTGGAAAATGGACTAACAGTGGCTCTGGTTGGGGACGATGGGTAACTTGTGCCCATGTGAGAATTCAAGATTTTTGGGAGAGCAAACCACCCATAGGATAAAAATTGCAGACAACAAGGAACAATCCGGGCAAGACAAGAAACCAGATCAAAAACTGAAAGACCAGGGAAAAACAAGGTAGGGGCAAGCAACCTATATACAGAGATTTACAAAATGTACAACCCTAACTACTGTTCATGGAAAATAGAGTACTTCAAATGAAGTACCGCTTCAAGAATTGTCCATGAACTGGCAACTCTTGAATATCACCATTGAAATCCTTGATGATGTAAGAATCTTGGCCCCATTTCTCATGAATCAGATATGGCCCTAACCAGATGGGATCTAATTTACCATGCTTCCCCTTATCCTCCAATCTAGCATTCCAAACTAACACCAAATCACTAGGTTCAAACCTCCTGTCAACAGTCCTTTTATCATATAGATTCTTAACCTACAACTATAATTTGGCATTCCTTGCAACTGATTCTCTTCTAGTTTCATCCAACCTAATGAGGTCCTCAATTCTCAACTACATTTTATCATCAATGTCATCATCATATAACTACACAAACTTGTACATCTCCAATAAGTTATTCTGAGGCATTCTAGCATGAATTCCATATACTAAGTCAAATGGTGCACAACCAGCTGCCCTCTTCACAGTTACTCTATCAGCCCATAAAGCTAATGGTAGCTTTGAATTCCATGCCCTCTTATTTTTCTCAAGGATTCTCTTCGAGATCTTAATCAGACTCGTATTAGTAGATTCTGCCTGACCATTTCCTTGTGGATGATAAGGTGAGGAATTATAAATCTGAATTCCCAAACCTTTGCAAAAGTCCTTATATTTGGCAGACCTTAAGTACATAGCATTATCACTCACTATCCTCTCAGGGCACCCAAACCTTGTAATAATATTATTCATTAGAAAGTCAATTACCACCCTGCTAGTTGCATTCCTTGTAGGTATAGCTTCTACCCACTTTGTAAAGTAATCAGTGGCAACTAAGATCCATGAATGTCCTCCACTTGACTTGCTTGGTATCTCCCCTATGAAATCAATTCCCCATTGTTGGAAAGGAGCCTGAACTTCCACTGGATTTAATGGTACATTACCTGAAAACTTAAGCTTACCAAAGAATCTTTGACAAGCATCACATCTCCTTACCAACTATTCTACATCCTTGAAGATTGTGGGCCACCAAAATCCTTCTCTCAAGATCTTATGAGAAGTTGTTTTACCCATATAATGTCCACCACGAACTCCCTCATGCATCTCCTTCAACAATACATTAGCCTGATTCTCATCTACACATTTCAACAGTATGCAATCCAATTTTTTTCTATACAACTTACATTTCACAATTACATACTTGATGGTCTATAACTTCAATGTCCTCTTTTGATTATCATTCATACTATCTGGACACCTCATGTTTCTCAAATAGTAAATAATATCCTGATACCAAATACAATCATCCATATCACATGTATAATCAATTTCAGAATGATTTACCTAGTTTGCATCTAGATTAGATTGAGCCATCAGTTTTGCCAATCCTTGACCTCTAACCAACTTAGTGATCTGGATCTCAATATTGAATTCTTGGATCCTATTGATCCATCTGCACCTTCTTCTAGACACCTCTTGCTATGAGAAAATATCCTTCACAACCGCACTTGGCACAAAAGCAATCACAACTGCTCCCATCAAGTAACACCTAAAAGCCTTGATTTCTTTCACAAGTGCATAAGCCTGTTTCTCATTTATGTCATACTTTAATTCTGCAGCCTGCAAAGATTTACTGAAAAATGCAATAGGCTGCTCAAAACCATCCTTATTCTTTTGTAACAAAACTGCAGCAATATTATGAAAAGATGAAAAGGAAAAGATGTGCATTGGGACATTATAATCAGGTGCCATAAGCACTGGTGCATCTTTGATAGCCTACTTGATATTCTTGAAGGCCTCATCAGGCTCACCCTCCCAATTGATTACAGATCCCTTCTTCAACATCTTGGAAATAGGTCTAGTAACCTCTACAAAGTTTGTCACAAACCTCCTTAGAAAATTGACCTGACCAAAGAAGGACTGAATCCCTTTAACATTCTTTGGTCTCTAAATTTTATCAATGGTTGCTACCCTCTCAGGGTCAATTCTCACTCCTTGCTTCCCAACTAAGTGGCCAAGCAACTTACCTTTTGTGACACCAAAAGCACATTTCCTTGGGTTCAAAGAAATGAAAAATTCCAAGGCCCTCACAAATATTTTTTCTAAATGAGAACAATGGTCCTCTTCCCTCTTGGAATAGGTAGTTAAATCATCTTGATACACAAGGAAAGCATTGATAAAATCTAAAAAGGAAACATCCATTGCCCTTTGAAAAGTAGCACCAGCATTTGTGAGACCAAAAGGCATTCTCACATAGACATATGTTCCCCAAGGTGTTGTAAAGGCTATCTTGAATTGTTCTGATTCCTTGACAATGACTTGATTGTAGCCAGTGAAACCATCCATCATTGACATCAATTCTGATCCGGTTACTCTCTGCAACATAGCCTCCATATTGGGCAAACAATAATTATCTTTCAATGAGCTGATGTTCAAATTCCTAAAGTCCACACAAAGCCTGATGTCACCATTCTTTTTTCTTACAGGAATAAGTTTTGACACCCAAGAAGAATTCCTTATAGGCTTGATAATGCCAGCATCTCTCAACTTCATTAATTCTTCTTGCATCTTGGGTGCCAAAGTAGGATTAATAGTCCTTTTTTTTTGTCGGAAAGGTTTAGCATCTTCTTTCAATGGAATAACATGCTGAAATAAATCCTCTCTATAAACCTTTAGGTCATCATATGACCATGCAAAAACATGCCTGAATTTCCTCAATAATTCAATCAAAGGTCTCCTTACCTTTTGAGACATATCTCTACCAATGTATACTTTCTTAGGTGCCTCATGTGATCCAAGATTTATCTCCTCAAGATCAGCATGATCTTCTCCTTTGATATTCTTTTGAACTCTATCTTGGTTGTCAAAGACAGTCTCCAAAACAACAAGCCCCTTGGGCACCTTGTTGGTCCTAAGTTGAATGACCTCATTGCCTAAAGCAACCTCCCTTTCTCCTATTGACTCAACCAAGGCTGAACAATCAAATTCTTGACCATGATACTGATCCTTGCAATCCATAAACTTCAAGATATCATTATCATCATCAAAAACTTGCCAATACTCAACATTATCTGGTATACTAGGCCTAGCTTGAATTTTAACTTTAGAGATACCAGAGAATGTGACATCATTAGGATTGATTGCAATATTGGCTAACAAGTCCACCTTGTTGTTACTCCTATCCTTCCACTCAATATTGAAGGCATCAAAATGTTCAATCAAATCCAAAACTACATTCCTATATTGTTTCAACCTTCTATTCTTGGAAGCATACACTGACCTGACTTGGGACACCACCAAATTAGAATCACCAATAACATTTAGACATTTAATACCATGCTTTTGTGCCAACCTCAATCCTAACAAAAAGCCCTCATATTCTACTATATTGTTGGTACAAAATAAATTCAATGTGAAAGAGAACTTGTAGGTGTTTCCATTAGGAGAAATAAGTAAAATACCTGCTCCTGCACCATCTTTACAATTTGCACCATCAAAGTACATTACCCACAAATTACTCTTCACAAAATCAGCACCTACCTCAATAGAAATAGGTGACAAAATATGTTCATTTTCAAATACAAGGATCTCTGCCTTAAAAGAATTAACATCAGTATCCACAAAACATGTAGTTTCATTATCTATGTTTCTTTCAATCATGTGGCATACTCTTGGCTCTCGTTCAATCTTGACAAATTGATCATCAATCTTGAAAGTTGCATAGGACAAATCACACTATAAACTTCCACCCACTGCAGCACTCCACCTTCTAGATAGCAACATCCCATAATGAGGAGGGATATCCACCACTCAAAAACTCATTGTTAGCTCTTTCTCTGGATATGCTGCCAACCTATATGGCATTGCATTGATAGTCCCAATAACTGGTACCTCCCTCTGATCCATTGCACAACACCTACCTTGCACTGTATCAAATTTAAGGCCCAACCTCTCCATGATTTTGAAAGGCATGACAGTATTAGAGGCACCACTATCAATCATACAATTTCTTAACTTCATCCCATTCACAAGAACACTTAAGAAGAATGGGTCAATATTTTCAAGGCTGGCATTGACAGAACTGTCCAAATATATTGGAGGAATTTGAGACACAATTCCCTGAGCAGCAACATCCTTCAAAGCTTTATCCTGAGATCCATTGCATGAAGTATCATTTTTGTGAGTATTACCAACCCATGCAATAGCTTTATCTTTATGTTCAAGGATCCTCAATAATTCTAACAATGGAACCTTAACTGTAATTTGTGACAATACAGATAACATGTCAACAGGGGTAGAAGCAGGAATCTCAATCTGCACTGCCTTAACATCCTTTTACTTATCTGACACATTAGGTATATTGACCACCTTCACTTTTTCAATCCTAGCCATTGTGTTAACTGGCTTCTCAATCTCACTAGAGACCTTTTCAATTCCAACTCCCTTAGGCTCATAATGCTTACCTTTTACATTTTTGAATTTCACCATGTGATCAACCTTTGATTTGTTCTCATTAGGTTCTCTGGAGTTGGTACTCTTTATAAACATTCCTGTAGGTTTCTCATTTGTATTCCTTGCCACCATGCCTTTAGTTTGCACCTAGGCAATCATTTCTGTAGTAATCCTATCCATCTCTTCTCTATAAGGTCTTCTCAAATTTACTGGCTGGGGAGAAGAGTTCATGTTACATGTTTTCTGATCAATGCATTCACCATTAGAAAAAACCTCTTGATGAAAAAGGGCCTGATTATGTCTCTTCACATTTACATCTACCTCTTCATCAAAATTAGAATCATCTTCATATCCTAGATATGAAGAAACCATGTTTCATCCCACATCATCTTGTTCTTCTTCTTTTTCTATCTCCTCATTGCCACAATCTTGATTTGCAGCCATAGATTGTGCAACCACACAATGCTCTACAGAATGAGGGGACTGGCATGCAACACACCAAGATATGTTCTCCATGACATTTATTGAAGCCTTATGTAGAGGGTTAGGGACACCTCTGTCATTATTTCCTCTTGCAAGAGGGATAATAGGCTTGCCATCCTTCCATTGGGTGTTGTAGGGGTAGTTTGGTAGTCTATTCTGTTTATTGAAATTGTTGTTGAATTGAGGCCTTTCATTGGTAGGAGCACTGATGTTCCTATTTGTAGGTGCCTTCAAATCCTTCAATGCATTAAGCACCTTATCTAATTTATCTTCTTCTTGCCTCCTAGATCCAACATTCTTATCATTTTCTTTCGTATATTTCTTGTCCCCAAACAACTTTGGGTCATCTCTCTTTCTACCCAATTTTCTTGATATTTTCATGTTGTTCTCAATATTGAAAACAATCCTAAAAGCATCCCTAAGAGTTATTGGTTCTTTATCTCTCAATAAATATCCCATCTTCCCATCAAATGCATTGAAGTATGTAGTTAGACAAACATTGTCATCTAACCGCATAACTTGGAACAACTTATGCATACCCTTCTGAAATCTCATGTTGAATTCAGCTGCAGACTCATTCTGATTTTTCCTTATGGTGTTGAATTCATTCAACATGAAACTAGCATTAGGCCTATCACCATACTACTCTTTGAAACATTTCTCAAAAGAGTCCCAAGTATCAATACATCTATCAGAAAGCCTCTTAAACCAATCTCTAGCATCCTCCATTAGAGATTGAACAAATAGTTTCATGACAATATCCTCATGCTCTACCTCATAATCATTAAGCATATCAACAAATAACCTAAGATTCTCTTCACAACTAATAGCATTATTACCAGCAAACTTAGGTACCTTATCTCTAATATCATTTGGAAAAGCATTTGGATAGCTAGGAATTCCATCAAAACTTATTTTCCTATAGCCTTCTAGTTGCTTAGGTCTTCTTTGAAAGCTCGAACTAGTGTTAAGCCTAGGATCAACATTAGCATCTATAATTATTTGTGCATCTGACTGCTGCCTAGGATCTGCACCTATCCTAGCAGATGAAGAAGGAAATGAACTAGTAGCATTACTAAGTGGAATAGCAATAGTCATAGATGGCATACCTAGTTTAGTAGCAGATGGGCCAAGAGCATTAGCTGAAGAAGCCCTCAAAAATTGGATCTTCCTTTTCTTTTCTACAATGGATGCATCAACCTCAGCTCTCTCTAGTTCTCTTGAAAGCTCCTCATCTTCTTTTGTCCTTCTCTCCATTTCAGTGTCCTTATTTGAATCAAGTGGTGGGATCACTAGTATTTTCACTGATTTGCTTGCTTGGTCACCCACCATCTTCTGCTTTCCTTTTTCATTAATGATAAAAGCAGGTCTAGTGATCCTATGCCCATCTTTATCTTTAGGAAAAGGGACATAACTTTGCACTTGTCTAACTACAGGGCCCTCCCTATCAAATTCATGATCCTAAAGCAAGCTCTCCTGCTCACTCCTCAAGGCATCAAGATCACCAAAAACATCATGCTGTAGAGTTCTAAGAGCAGAAGCAAGCATTTTGTTTCTCTCCTTCATTTCATTTATTTTTCTAAGAGACTGCCTCTCTATTAAACCATTCACCTTTTCAACCTCTCTCTCCTCCTGTAATCTTTTATGTATGGCATCCTACTCTGCCAACTACAACCTTAATGCAGTCAAGTCATCAGGATCTACCATAATGTCATCAAAACTAGATGACACATCCATATCAGGAAGATTTTGATATGGGAATTGAACTTGCCTATGTCTCATGGGTTCTCTTCTAAAATGATCTTCATCAAGATCCAGGTCAACCTCTAAACCCATATCTTTGTTTTGTTCATTCTGACCTGCAAGCAATGGACCTTTGTCATGAAATGCAACCTCAGGGGTATCATAGAATCTCTCTTCAGAGTGACCACCATCTGATCTAGAAACTCTATCTTGTGAACCATCCTCACTTGAGGATACATGTGGTACTCTGGCTCTAGCATTTCTTTGTTCTTTCATGGGAGCACTAGTAGACTCACCATTCCTTCTAATCCAACTTTTGTTCTCTTGTCTAGGTAGCTACTCCAAAGTGACCTATGGATTCTTTCTAACAAAAGACCTAGTATTTCTCCTCTTATCCATGATTTATCAATATACAACACTGGTTCTAACCTTTGAGTCACCACCCACCTAGATGGGAAATCTTTGAAACACAACAAAAAAACAAGAACACACTCACAACCTTCCTCTCTAGATTCTCACCAGCAGAATCATTGTCTTGTTGATGGCTTCGATGGGTAGGCCTATCTGATCAATAAGATTTTGAATACTTCAATATGACTACAACCAGAGACCTAACATATGCATATCTTCATAATCATTCTCCCTAGAAGAGTCACCATTTTGTTGGTCGTTCCCTTTGATCTTCAAAACTTGTAGATTTATACTTTGATGGATAACTATAATGAAACTTTGACTCTATCACCACTCCAAAGTCTACAAGGAAGAGGGCCAATTAACAAGGATCAAGGAGATCCTCCTACACTTTGAGCCTCAATGCTTAGGTGGGTGTACCCTTGACTCACTTCTTCAAAGGAGTCTCTAATCAATATACAACTATACCCTTTACTATCTAATTGAAATGTTTATCATTTAATTGTGTGTGTGTGATTGCTGATGATGGACTGCTTCCAGAGAATGGATCAGTGCCTTATCCTAGGGCAGAGAGTCACTTAACAACCTATATCACCCTAAAACCTTAACTCAAACATATATAGACTCAGAGTAAGTGCTTTACCTGTTACTCCCCTCACTCACATATCAGGACATCAAATCCTTATCTTGCCATGAACTCACTGAACTTACCTTAAAGACTTTAATCCTAACTTTGTTAGGAACTCCAAGATAACCCAAAAATACTCTTTGTTTACCATATGCTAACCCACTTTGTGTAATCAACATATATGAGCTCAAGAGCAAAACAAAAAGACATACACCAATATGAGATTGGAATCCAAATATTCTCACTAAGACTTGTAGAAAAAATACATTACCAAATAAAAAAATGCACAAAGAAAACAAACCCAAAATCTAGGCTCTCCTTATTCAAATTTTCACTATCAACAATCTAGGACCAAAACCAAAAGAATTCAAATGCCTGCAAACTCAAAAAGTCTCCAAATTATACCCCCCCTACTCATCTTGGAAATTTGCAACAAGCTATAGATGACTAGGGTTAGGGTTTCAACCACCCAACCTACTAGAAACAATCATGAATTTAATTAAAGGGTGGGAAACACATCCAATCTAGGAAAGAGGAAATCCTGAACTGATCCTTAATTATGAAAGTCTTCTCTGCAAGTACAAAGGATCAAAAAATAGCCTCAAAAGGACACCTTGCAACATGCCTTGAGCTGCAACTGCAATGTACAAGCTCTGCAAATGAGCACTAGACACCTTGGACCACATTGTAAATGGGAAACCAATTGCTTCTCACCAAACAGGGTCATTTCTGCATTGAATTCCATAAAAATGGTACCCTCTATCGCTGGAAACACACAAAAATTCAAATTTTAATCCCAACGATTATTTCTTTGGTGCTAGCGGCACATCGGCGATCCTCTTTCAAATCTCTATCAACTTTAAGTCCTGACCGTAGATCCTCCTATCTTCTCAGGTTCATGACTTTAACTCATCCAGACACCTCGGGTTACTTTCAGTGAACACACGACAAAGGAAAATCCCAGTCATGGAATGAAAGTCTAAACCCTAGTTAGATTTAGTGAATACATGACTACACATGTCAAAATAACCCCCTAAGTCATCTAGGGAACTGGCGACTGAAGACATTTCACCAGTTCACGGAAATAATAGTGCTGCCACTAAAACATCACATGAACCAGCAACAAGAAGGAAATTTTTTAGGCCACTAAATACTTTATCACAACTACCAAAAGCATCGAGACATTTCAAATGGGCCCATGTAGGAATATCAAAGGCCGTCGCAAGATCTTAAGCCTCTGACACACTCGATGAGATTATACGCCATTCGTTGATTCACTGACAGGATTAGGACCCACTGACACATCCAGAAACCATGTCCCACTGACAACAAGCCATTGTGCAAATACATGGATGAATAAAATAGTGCCAACTATGCACACATGTCAATGGACCCACCTACCTTCCCTATGAGAATCAATGGCTATCGCTATACTGCTGCATTAAAGGTCGAGCAAGTTATATCAATGGTATAATGACAGCCACAAGATTAAACCAAACTTTAATCTGCCTGAATACCAAGAAGATTGGTCCCACCGCACATATCCACCAACGGGCCCCAAGTGCTAGATGTCAACCGGTCGCATGGTCGCATGTTAGAAATTTTTGACATGAGATCATGCGACAACCAATAATTTTGAGACCCCTTTGAAATATCAGGCCCCACCACCCATCGCACCTACGCAGCTAAGACCAAGGTTGAAAACACACAAAGTACTCGACACAGAGGAAGACTGAAAACACACTAGGTTTCCATGTAGACCAAAAGAAAAGTGCACCAAAGCTGGAAGGCACAAGGTCAAAAACAACGAAGGGTTTTAGATAGACTGAAAACATCGTGGATTTTCAGAGACACTGTGGGTTTTTGACACTTAGATAGATTTTGAAATTATTTCTTGTAGACCTCAGAACTTGCACAACTTTTTGGATTTTTTGATTCAGCACATGTGATTTGGGCTAGAGCAAGGTGACACATTGAAGAACATAGGATTAAGGGCACTTCAAGAAAACTTGCAAGGAAATGGGCCACTGTCATAAGATTGTGCTATGACTAGAAAATGGACTAACAGGACCTATGCTAACTGAGATGAGACCTCTAGTTTCTAGGCTGGTTCCTCTTGGATAATCACCTTAATTTTTTTCTAGACATGAAAAGTAAACTTTTGAGGGAAAGGGATAGGAGTACTTACAAGGAAATGACTCGAAAGCAAACTACCTACTAGGTGATGCACCAAAATTAGGGTTTGGATCTTAGTATAGAGGAATGTAACCAATGAAAGGCTTAGGTCTAGTAGGTCAAAAATTAATGAATAGGCATGCATAAGTGTTTCATAGGAGGGTCTGAACATAAGACACAATCTATGACCTGCAAGCAGACATTCACTTCTACAACTCGGTGTAGGATTGAGACAAGACTGTTAGGGGGCTGAAGTATACCCACAAAAGCATCTAAATTAGATCAAACACAATAACACACAAAATTGCAAAAAGTAAGAGGGATCAAGAACCCTAAGTTGTCATTGAAAAATATACATATGCTTTGATCAAATAAGAGATGACCCAAACAAGGAAGCATAGGGACATGAAGGATTGTCACAAAAATAATTTTGCAATATTTGAATAATCAATGGGAGAAATACAACTATATAAGCCAGAGGGTAGAGATGATACCATAGATGAACCTTAAGAAAAGATGAATTTCTTCTATAATTGTCCAACTTTTCACTTGAAAGCTTCAAAAATACAATATATACATACTCAACTGCACGCAGGCAGGAGTCAGAAAACCTAACTAGGGTTTCATGGATTTTTACATTAGAATAATAAACCCTACATCTGTCAAGTCTGATCATGAATGTAACTCTATAAATATGGCTGATTAGACCTCAAGTTTGCATGCCCATCCTTGTACTACATCAACCTACAAACAAGCGACCTAGATTCATCTACTTTCCTGCACAAAGTCTCACCATGGATGCTCAAGCTGGTACTTTTCTGAGACAAGAATCGACCCATGACGGCCACCCAGACTTCCTCATCAGCCTCTTTCAACTAAAAATGTCCTGGAGACATAACTTTTTTGAGCTACCTCACTGCTTGTGGCCTGCAAATCAAATACTGGCAAAAACCCTCTTAGACACATTTGAATTTGAACTGCAATGGCTAGCCGGTCATTTTGAAACATAGCCATCGATCTCCTTTAATTCACAACAGATGAATGACTATGATGCTCTAAGAAAACAACCTAAAAACCCCTCTGAAAGTCAAAAACACCATGGAAGTCAGTGGCCAATAGGGAGTGAACATGTCAGCACCTCTGTCATTTTTGGACCCACCTCGACCCCTTTCTCTTTTAAGTCTTTCAGCGACTAAGCAACTGAAGAATTCTAAGTCACAAGATCCTTTGGCCTACCTTGGTCCAGTTAAGCGATTCAGCAAACAAGGCTATTGCTGAATCACTGAGTCCTTTTACTAACCTTGGTTATATCCCTCAAACAAGAGAAATCCTTCGTTCACTGATTCGCTGAATACTCCCTTAACTACTCATGCGAATTCTAGCTTGCATTTGGTGAACTGGCGACTGAAGACAATTTCCAGATCGCTGAGAATTTTAGGGCCTCACTAACTTATCCTGCGAACTTGTGAATACTCACATTCGCACACTCACTAGATCATTTAGAGTACTTTTATCTTATCACGTGAATGAGTGACCAAAGAGAAGCTATCGGGGCCGCCAAATATTTTGTCAAACCTAGGCCCAGACTTGCCACCTATCAATCTCTTATTCACTCTGACTACCTCATTAGCAACACCTTGGCACCTCTTTGATATTGGACCCACCTAAGACAAGATTCTAATCTAACAGTGGGCACAAGATCTCATACCCTTCCAATATTCCTTGTGCCTTTATGCCAGTCATAGATCTTCATTAAGCCATGACCCCACTAACACATCGGTCCACCTGGAAGTCCTCATCAACACGCAGCAACCAATAGAAAATGAGCACATCAGCAAGAAAGGACTCACTAAGAATGCTTTGAGATAAAGAAAGATTAATGACCTTCGCATGATCTCATGGTCTAACACATAGCCTCATGAACATACGACAGTCATCGATCCTCCGCAGATGTTAGAGCCTCTGACTGCTAAAAGAACTTGGTCCCATTAATGAATAGGCTGACTTAGCACATGTGGACCAATCAAAAGCTACCATTTGAATACATGTAGTAGTGGACCTACCTAAATTAAGAGTTACGTCACCAAGGAGAATCAACAGTTGTCTGAAAATTGCATACCTCTGACACTTTTCATGAGAAAACACACCAGCCGTTAGATCAAAAGAGGACTGACAACTGGGCCCGCTGACAAATTACAAGTCATCTCCCTTCGACCAATGAAAAGCTTCCATGTATAACACCATGGCAATGGACCCACAAAGGCATGAAGCATTGAGGAAAAAGGAAGATTGATGGTTGTCATAAGATCACAAGCCTTTGACACATGCTATGAGATCTTACGACAACCATTGATCTCATCAATTGGGACCCCACTACAAATTTAACTTTGGAAGTCTTAGCGAATGTGCGACCAAAGGAAGAATCACTCAGTCACCGAATAGGATTCTTAACCTTGGTTAATTCTGTACAATACATGAACAAGGCATTCATAGAATTGTTGAGTGTTAGTCTAACCAGGGGTTTCAGTTAGCGAATGCCTGACTAAAAGGCAATCCATAGAGTTGCTGAATGACTTAAAACATCACCAGAAGGAAATAGCGAACTAGCGAACAAGAAGAAACCTAATATGCACGTGCCTTTTTTGATCACTTAAGTTGCTGATAAAGTAACAAGGAAAAAATAATAGGGCTTAGGGCTTGCAAGGTTAATTTAGCACCAATGGCTACTTTTCAAATATTTAAACTGTAGACGAGGGAAATAAAAAGATTACAGAGGCCAGGAAACAAGAGATAAATCCATGAAAATTTTAGGGATGCCTGGCAAGGTGAAAACAGGGACTCTGGAATAGGTTTCTTCCAAATTTGCATGGATATGAAAATTAGGGTAACAAGACTCAATTAGGACCAATTAGGACTTGAAATTAGGACCAATTAGAGTCAATTAGGACAAATTAGGACCTAATATGACCTATATTAGACTCAATTCAAACCAATTAGGACCTAATATGACCTATTAGACTCAATTAGGACCAATTAGACTCAATTAGGAGCAATTAGGACTTGAAATTAGGACTAATTAGACTCAATTAGGACCTAATATGACAAATTACGACCTAATATGACCTATTAGACCAATTAGGACCTAATATGACCTATTAGACTCAATTAGGACCTAATATGACCTATTAGACTCAATTAGGACCTAATATGGACCAATTAGTACCTAATATGACCTACTAGACTCAATTAGGACCAATTAAACTCAATAAGGACCAATTAGGACCTAATATGACCTATTAGACTCAATTAGGACCAATTAGGACTTAAAATATGGACTAATTAGGACATAATATGTCCTATTAGACTCATTTAGGACCAATTAGAACCTAATATGACCTATTAGACTCAATTATGACCAATTAGACTCAATTAGGACCAATTAGGACTTTAAATTACGATCAATTAGACTCAATTAGGACAAATTAGGACCTAATATGTCCTATTAGACCAATTAGAACCTAATATGACCTATTAGACTTAATTAGAACAAATTAGGACATAATATGGACCAATTAGGACCTAATATGACCTATTAGACTAAATTAGGACCTAATATGACCTATTATAGACTCAATTAGGACCAATTAGGACCAATTAGACTCAATTAGGATAAATTAGGACAAATTAGGACCTAATATGACCTATTAGACCAATTAGGACCTAATATGACCTATTAGACTCAATTAGGACCTAATATGACCTATTAGACTCAATTAGGACCAATTAGGACCTAATATGACCTATTAGACTCAATTGGGACCAATTAGGACCTAATATGACCTATTAGACTCAATTACGACCAATTAGGACTTGAAATTAGGACTAATTAGAGTCAATTAGGACAAATTATGACCTAATATGGACAAATTAGGACCTAATATGACCTAGATTAAACTCAATTACGACCAATTAGGACCTAATATGACCTATTAGAGTCATTTAGGACCAATTAGACTCAATTAGGACCAATTAGGACTTGAAATTAGGACCAATTAGACTCAATTAGGACCTAATATGATAAATTACGACCTAATATGACCTATTAGACCAATTAGGACCTAATATGACATATTATACTCAATTAGGACCAATTAGGACCTAATATGATCTATTAAACTCAATTAGGACAAATTAGACTCAATTAGGACCAATTAGGACCTAATATGACCTATTAGACTCAATTAGGACCAATTAGACTCAATTAGGACCAATTAGGACTTCTAATTAGGACCAATTAGACTCAATTAAGACAAATTAGGACAAATTAGGACCTAATATGACCTATTAGACTAATTAGGATCTAATATGACCTATTAGACTCAATTAGGATAAATTAGGACCTAATATGGACCAATTAGGACCTAATATGACCTGTTAGACTCAATTAGGACCAATTAGGACCTAATATGACCCATTATACTCAATTAGGACCAATTAGGACCTAATATGACCTATTAGACTCAATTATGACCAATTAGACTCAATTAGGACTATTTAGGACCTAATATGACCTATTAGAATCAATTAGGACCTAATATGACTTATTAGACTCAATTAGGACAAATTAGGAACTAATATGCACCAATTAGGACCTAATATGACCTATTAGACTCAATTAGGATAAATTAGGAACTAATATGGACCAATTAGGACCTAATATGACCTATTAGACTCAATTAGGACCTAATATGACCAATTAGGACCTAATATAGACCAATTAGGACCTAATATGACCTACTAGACTCAATTAGGACCAATTAGGACCTAATATGACCAATTAGACTCAATTAGGACCAATTAGGACCTAATATGACCGATTAGAACCTAGTTAGACCCAATTAGAACCAATTAGACTCAAAAGTTTTTGTTTAATAAATTATAGTTCATACATGTAGGAAATTCTCAAGAATCACAAGCCCAACAAGTTGCCCAACCTTAAGAAGTTGGAGAAGGGTCATCTCAAGCTCAACAAGCCCAACCTTCAGAAGTTGGAGAAGGGTCATCACAAACTCAACAAGCCCAACCTTCAGAAGTTGGAGAAGGGTCATCGCAAGGTCAACAAGCACAACTCTCAGAATATAAAACAAGTACACATCTCTCTTTCTCTCTCTCTGACTCTCTCTCACTAACTTGATTTAGTCTCTTATTGTTGAATATACATTTTGGGTCTTTCCCCTTAAGAAGTTATTGTTTTTGTTGTGTACATGCAACCTTTGATGATGAAAATGTTGGACAAGGGGCATCCCAAGTTGAATCAACCCAAGGTCAAACAAGTATGTGATTCTCTCATTAGTATATAAATTATTATACCTGTTTGACATGTTCAAGAGCTTGTAAATACTTATTTCATAAAGGTCCCCTTAAGATGAGATATTAAGATATTTTTATTTTATTTTATTTGCAGTGGAAGTGCAAGAAACATATGTGAATGATAGTCTACTCCAATAGTTGAAGAGAAAAATTAATTGTAAAAGCATAGATCATTTAATTGAAATGGATGTGGAAAAATTGAGAGATTATGCTAAACAACCCATAAATATTATGAAGAGGGCATTGAATAAAAAGTCTAAGAAAATAATGAAACAATTTGAGAATCTTGGTACACTTGAAAAAACTCAACTGTTATCAATTACACTTCTTAAAGATGAGTTAAAAGGGCCATTAAAATTGTTGGGTGTAGATGCAAGTTTGAAAAATTTAAAATCAAGTAATGTACAAAAAAATATTGTTGAAAGTGTTAAGGAAGGTTTGCATTCCATTGGAAAAATAACTAGATCTACAGATAGGTCCATTTCAAGAAGGTGATACTTGTAATACACCAAAATTGGCACCTAATAAATTTAATCAATTTTGGTGCATTTTCATCAATTTTACATCATCAAAGTCCTAGTTTACTAGGCAATTTTCTCTCTCTTACTTGACTTAATTCAACTTGATGTCAATTGTAAAAACCCTAAATTGCATTAATCAAATATTAAAATTAATTCCTAAAGTCTTTGACTTTTATTAGCTAAATTACCCCTTTGATAAATTAATTTAATTCTAAAAGTCCTAAGTGCTTTAAATTAAATTAAACCCACCCCATTTGGCTAATATATATAAAAAGGAATTAATAATTACTTGTTATTTGAATGGACACTCCTATTTGAATTAATAATTCACAATATTCAAAAGGTCACCCTGTGTGGCATTTTCCATTCTTTAATTAAGTAATTCATGTCTTTTTGTCTCAAATGGGAATGAAGAGTCAGGAGTTTCAAATCAAGAACCTCTTCATTCTCTTCCCGGGCTTGTCTATTTAATAAACCTCATTTCTTCATTGAAGGAGAGCAATTTTTTAGAGTAATTTAATTATAGCACTTTTTTATCTCAATTCATTCAAAGATTTTATTGCATATTAATATAATTTTCTCATTTAATTTAATATTGCATATTCATTATATTTAGTCTACTTATTTGCTCATAGCTTAATCTATATCTTAATTTAAGTTCTTTAGAATAAATCTACATTTTATATTTCTTTCAAAGCTATTTTAGATTAAATTGCATTCATTCTAGTTCAATTTTACTTTGTTTATCTTCATATCTTTCAAATCCTCCATTTTAGTACTGGTCTTATGGTTTTTGGCTCTCATTCTGAGAGTAATTAAACATCCCATCTACACAGGAGGCAACAGGTCATTTCACCATGGATTTTGAATTGAGTAATTCATACTCTCTCTCATAATTAGATCATGTGAGTAATGACTATGTTGCATGTGTAGTTGGATTAGAGGTCCACATTCGACTATATACATTTTGGCACCCACTGTGGGGTAGAAAGATCAATTTTTGGCCTCATTCTCAATTTTTTTTGACAGGAAATTTAAGCTCTACCGTGCGTCCATACTGTCTATGTATGGATTCTCACACAAGAATCCAAAGCATATCATGTGAAGTTTCGCTCCTTGTAGCACTCTCTCATGTGAATTGATACATCCTTTCATGAAACCTTGTACTTTCTCACGCGCTGTGGAGTACTTCCTTGCGTGAGATTTGGATACGGTGTTTTAAATCTTTTAGTTTCTATCTTTCCTGTTCTAGATTTCTGACAGTTTCGTATTTGTTGTTGTTTACTCTTTCTGTATTATTTTCATGGCATAATAGTTTTCTGTAGGACATTTGACCAAGAACATAAAATATGCTAATGGTTTGATTACAGGATGATAGTCGAAGACTTGCTAAAATGTTGTGTTCATTTCTTGCTTTCATTCACATAGTCTAAATAGGGCTTCATTAAAATTTCTTGAGGATTTTGATAGTGAGTAGGGAATTTGGATCTTCATTACATGGAGGTGATGACCGTGAATGAACCCAAAAACCTAATGATCTTACTAATATGACAAATTATTGGGGAAGCGAAGAAAGGTAGTGAATCTTTACGCTTCTACACGCCAGGGGATTATGCTCTTATCCCTTTGAGAGAAACAAAAAACCAAAAGCTTGTAGATGTGGTGGAGTGAAGATAACTCGGTGATGAATCTTCTTGATGTGTTTGGGTGAAGTGATGAGGTAGAGAATTATGTTCTTCTCTCTTTGAGAGAAATAGAAAATCAAACCCTTGGATCTAAGCCAAGTTGTGTCACCTTTAGAGGGCTTGCTGGAAGTTGAACCTCCAGGAATGACCCAAGTGAGTATGCACCTATCACCAGTGATTCTGCCTCACTTTAATAAAGAACATTTTGTTGATTCTAAAGACTCCAAAACCATGTTAGCTTCCTTCTCAAGACTTTGACTATCATCTTGAGATGGCTCCATCTGTTCTACTGAGTGACACCACTACTAGCCCTACTTGCAAGGGTGTATGCCTTTCGGGTGTTGGTGTGGCTGCGAGGCCCTAGCCATGTATCAGGGGCACCGAAGGTTAGTGTGAATGAAATCCTATTAAAAAAATTCCTTAGCTAGTGGCCTACTTGGTTCACCTTTGAAAGGAGTCATAATCTTTGTGTAGGGAGGGGGAAGAATCTCTCCCTTAGATTCCCATCATAGGCATACACCTGGATGCTTGAAGGTGGTATATGACAGTGGCCCCTACCACAAGGGTAACCTTTGAATTTATACTATTGAGTCCTTGGAAACACCAAAAACACAAGTGCCCTCTACAGGGTGACACGGTTGTGTGAGGTGCACGTATGTGCATAAGCAATGGTGCAAAGGTTTTGTCTTCTCACCATTTTTTTTGTAGGACTAAGCTATGTGTTTGTTATCAAGTCTTAAACATTGTTCAATAATTATCAAACAAAGAGTCCCCTGATGCTATCAAGTTTCTTTGTCCTTGATAGGTCTATTAATGACTACTTCTTGTATCACAACTTCTTGATCTAAACCTTTGTGTCTTTAAACCAATGCTTGAAACCTCAAAATGAGATTGTTGATTAAACTATTCTTCAAACCTGTTAGGAAACTAGATTTTTTGTCAGACATCAATTCAGGCTGTACCTCAAAATTCAACTTTAACCTCAAAAATTGTGTCAGACTATCAGATTTTGGACTTTTCCCATGCGAAGTTTCACTCTTCAGAGAACTTTCTTGTGTGAGACTTTGTTCTATCACATGAAGTTTTGTGTTCTCTCGTGCGGCTGAGTACTCTCTCACACGAGACTATAGCCCAATTTTCAAAAATAGAGACTTGTTTACCATTGACTATTTGACCTTTTATGTGATCTACTTTTTGTCTAAGGTCTATTTTTTCTATTTTCTTGTCGTTCACTGTCAGAATTTGGTTGTCTCAAGTTAGGTATCGATCAATCTTTGCTTCAAATCACATTGTCTCTCATTGGTTTATCTTATCTCTTTATGCCTTTTGTATCTCATGTTGTGATAGTCTTATCTTAGCTATTCTAGCCCCCTCTTTTGATGATTTGTAGTAGGTCCATCTCGCATCTTGGCTGTTCTAGCCTTTATCTCCTTTGCATTGTTCTTAGAGATAGAGTCTAGCATTATCTTGAGTCTTCTCTTATTTCATCTTCATCTATGACTGTCATGACTAGAAGTGGAAAGACTTATCCCATTCCAGATACTGATCAAGGTAGAAGTAAACCTCCTAATCAAGAAATAGAGCATCCTGAATCTGTTGCAAAATATAAAATTTTTGAGATATCCTCAATTTCCTCATTGAATGCTTTGAAAGATACTCCATATCAACCATCACCTCCAGTGTTTCAAGAGTGTTTTAATCTATTGTTTGAAGCACAACCTGGTTTCTCATTTCAAGAGAAAGACAACTCATTGTTTCACAACTTTGGAAGACCTCTTCCTCGGACTAATCCTATTATTGTACCTGTTGATCCTGCTAAGAATAGTTCTATCATTGAACCTAGTGATACTATTGATGATATCTTCTCACCTAAATTTGTTAAATCTTTTGATCCTATTCATTCACCAAAGGTTACTGTGGTTGCACCCTTTCGACACTGGACATATCATTTCACTGAGTCTTCATGTACTACACAAGCCTACAACAAGATGGGAGATCCATTTGACTTCCAACTAGGAAAGTACAGTTAAAACTTTGATCAATCTCAAAATAATTAATATCATGGTCAATCCTCTAATGAACCACATCATGCACAACCTCAGGATGAGCAGCTTCATGGTCAATCTCAACATGACCAAAATCAGTCGCACAATGATGATCAATCTCGAAGCAAACCTTAAAGTGATCGACAACTCGCCTATTTCTATTGTCCTTCTCCATTCGATCAAAACCAATATGATCAACAACAAGATCTGATTCCGAGTATTTAAGAGATTCTTGGGAATGAAAATGAGGTGATAACTCAACATGATATAGACACTACCAAAGATAATAAGAGTCTTATTAAAATAATGGAGATCCTGTTGGTTGTTCTTTTTCCCCAAATGTCAGATTGACATAAGGATTGATAGGGCTAATGTCACATTCACTCAACACTCCAAATCTAACAAGGAAAAAGGCCAACTGACAAGGATCAAAGAAAGATCCTTCTACACTTTGAGCTCCACATCACTCAGGCAGGTATACCTCATCTACACACACATATTAACTTGTGTGACACTACAGGCCTATAGGTAACTGACTATGGAATGGTTCTCAAACTCTTTTAGGTATCCTGTACCTCAATGAAACTAAGATCTCATGCAATAGCCCTACTTGCATGGAATGAGTATGAAAACTGGAGACCTACACTAACAATAAGAAAGGGAAAGGGTGGGACAGAATGGAAATGATTTGATTATTTGGGTTGGATGGACCCTTGAAATACCCTATTTGTCTCCCATAGACCAGTGCCTTATCCAATGGGCAGTAGAGTCAAATACCTCACTACAACAGAGCTATGAAACAAGGAGAAAACACACTTACCCTGACTAGATCATACATTACCAAACCACCTCTGTACCCAAATGTGTTATTAATCATTTAAAGGATTTCAACCCTCCCCTTAGAACAGACCTATAAACAAGAAATACATTAACCAACATCCACTGGAAGACAAACATGACATATCTTTGATATCCCAACCCATACAAATCTGAAAACTAGTCCTAGACCTAGTTGCTTCTACGAAAACAACTCTACTACAAATACTCATTGGAAATGCAAGTAGAAAGGTTGAAACACCCTTGATGCTTCAATCAATAAGTCTAAGACCCAAATGGAGACAATCTGATAATAGAACAAATGTATTGAATCCTCATGCATAAGACATTTGCTACAACTTCATTATATTCCCATAGCCAGAGAGGAAAGAGGGACACCTTGTATGCAGAGAAGAAGAAATATTTACAAGGCAAAAAAATTAACCATCCAACCCTTACAAAATCAAACAAACAACAATATATACCACTGGTTACCTTGGAATCCCAAATAGGTTAGGATGCAACAAGCTACGGGTAACCAAGGTTAGGGTTTCAACTACCCAACCAAGAATTACATTAGAATTTTAAAATTCCCTTGAGGGAAAACTAAGCACATGTCTGTCAGACCAAGGATGATCTTCGCACTTGAGGAGAATCTCTGAAAAGGATAGGAAGATCATATGCAAATCAAACTAAACAGACCTGCAAAATACCTCAAGCAACAAAATTTGTCCATCACCTCATGGTACAAATCCCTACAGTTAACTATCAAGTATTTTGGACCACACCGCAGTAGTACTCAAGATTAATTCTACCAAATCCGGCCGCCCAAGCATTCAATACTAGTTCCTTACAGTTGGAAAGTCCTTTTGATATTCAAATTTGTAGAGAATTGACTTTCTCGGGTTATGCCTCTTTTGTCTTTAATCACAAAGTCACGCAGCCAAGAACTTAAATACCATAGGAATCCTAGTTTACAATTATACTTAGTCGCATGATCACAAGACATCCTACTCACCCTTGGGATCATGCGACCACAACCACTAAACCGCATAATGCTGATCACAAACCCTCTCAGAAGTTTGAAATTGAAACACAACAGTCATCGTCAGGGTGCCAGCAATCTATCAACGGTCAACATTTGAACTGAGATCAAATTTATATCACCACCATTCTATTCATTTACTTTTCTCAGGCCTGCACACTTTACATTGCTTTGAAAACCATGGCCCCACTTCACAACTCCATAACTGTGACACCATTAGTGGTCGCATGATCACATAGCTCGAAAAAGGACTATGTAGACACACGACAAACTACCAACACTCACCACCACTGCTTGCCCTTGGGTACTAGACCTACGATGTGTATATCCACCTTAGTGTTCACCAGCCAATCAAAAATCAACACATCATCACACCTGGCAAATGGACCCACCGCCTGTCAACCTTTTAAAATGCTACAAGATCGGACGGTTGTCACATGATCACAAGGGGAAAGAATATTCCTTACGGTCATGCGACAACTATAGGATCGAAAGGGATCTGATAATTGGGCCCACATCTCTACCCTGCATCCAATAGAACCTTGCCACCTCAACATCCTCTGATAGTGGTCCCACTACAAACAAACCTGTCAACATCTAATTGGATGGTGGGCACATGATCGCATGGGGTGAGAATATTCCATGCGATCACATGCCGATCGTAGATTGAAATCACTAACACAAGCCCCGCTAACAAGTTCTAACTCATCACCACATGGCCGAATCAGAAATGAGCACCTTAACATTGTCTGACACGCAGACCCACTAGACCCACGGCACGCCCACACAGGAAAATCTGATGGCTGTTGCAAAAGTGTGAAGGATAAACACCGTGCATCTTCACCATGCGAACATGCGACAACCACCGATTCTTTCTAAACTTTAACCACACCAAACAACTCAGAAGAATTGGGTCCCACCAACTGATTACACTTACAGAGTTAAGACCAAGGTCGAAAACATCCAAGGTTTTCACAACAGCTAAGGATCAAAAACATCTAGGGTTTTCGATGCTAGAAGACAAGCGCACAAAAGCAAGGAGGCACAAGGTCAAAAACAACCAGGGTTTTCAAGATTGACACATAGGAAAACAAAGGATGCAAAAACATTGAGGGTTTTCATGCAAACGAAAAGGTAGAAGGAAAACTGAAAATATCATGGGTTTTCAAAAACATTGTGGGTTTTCGACACTTAGGCATATTCTGAAACTATTTCTTGCAAACCTTAAAACTTGAATAATTCTCTGGGTTTTGTGACTTAGGAGATGTGATCTGGACTGAAGCAAGGTGACACATTGAAGAACATAGGGCTAAGAGTGCACAACATAAAACCTTGGGGATCTACTTCGCACGTCAAAACTGTGCTTGCAGGCATGATAGGACACTTAACAAAAACTTTGCAGCAAACAAGCCATTTTCATGAGATTTTTGCATGAATAGGAAAATGGACTAACAGTGGCTCTAGTTGGGGATGCATGGCTCTTTTAGGCATGGCAAGAATTTAGATCTCTAGGAAAAGGAGACCACACCCAGACAAAACAATTAGGCCCTCACCCCACTTTTAATCAAAAAATTCACAGACTGGCTCCCTACCCAAAAAATCTAACACCACTATATAGGATATACAGAATATACACAAGCAACATCTAGATGCCAAAGGAGTGCCATCCTTTTCCTCTATCAAAAACTTGGTTTCTTCTCACAAAATCAAACAAGAGTCGGAAACCTCTATTACATATGTGATGATAGAAAACACTATCAAGTATAAGCTACAAACCAACTCTGAATTTATCATCACCTATGCCTTCCTCCACATGTTGCCCCACAAACTCACTATTTGGAAAACATGCATCATCAAAATCATCATGGATTGAAACATATGAAAGGGGACAAGAAACTGATACCTTTTCTTCCTAGCTGCAATCATCTAGCTCATCTTTAATGCATTCTAATTGCATATCAAAAGAAAAGCAACTATACTCACTTTCACTTACCTCAGCCAAGGCAACTGAAACATGCTCATATATCAAGTTACTTGAGTTTATCAAGTCTGATTTCTCTTGATAAATCACACCTTTATCCTCATAAGGATGATTCACATGATCAACATCATGAATTAAATTATCACCATTATTCTCACTGCTTGGTGGCAAAAGAAAAACATTGTCCCAATGTAATGCATCTTCATCAACAGAGCAACATTGATCCTGCATTACCTTTCTTTCAACTGGCCTCATTTGTGAGGGAGACTCTAGATCAGTGAGTAATCCTCAACAAATTCCATCCTCTGAGCACACTCCTCAAATAATGGGTTAGAGAATACATGGAATTGTTTCTCATAGTAATTCAAACAAAGCTCCATCTGGTCTTCACTAATGTCCTTATCAAATAACACATTAGTAACCTCACTATATTTGTCATTATATTCATCATCATACACATCTCCAATAGATGAAGAAACATCAAAATCTAAATTAGAACATGACTCACCATTACTATTGTCAACATATGAACAATCAGTGTTGTAGTTAGTCTCATCATCATCAAAAGTATCACTCAATGGATTTCCCCAAAAATCTTCAACTTCCAAGACTTTACAATCAACATCATTACCACCCACTAGCATAGAAGACTGCAAAGAAAAATCCTCTACAATATGAGAGAAACCCTGTGACATATCATCAGAAAGTAATTCATTCCTCTCAAGATCTGTACCAACATCAATTGGTGGCAAAGTGTCTTCATAATTATCATCACTATATTTGGGAAAATCATGCGAAGGGAAATGTGTATTCTCTATAATTTGAAAATGTTCATCACCACCACTGGATGACAAGGATACCAGCTTCTCATTAATCAGACCCTTGGCAGAAAAATTCATTTCACCTCCACATACAACACTGTGATTAATACAAAAATTAGAGGGATGAGAGCACTGATGTTGCTCACCCTCCTCCTGATCATACCCCCTACTCTAAATATGCAAACTGGTAGAGGTATGTCTTCTTATAACTCCATAATTCAGATTGCACTCAATATCCATTGCAACCTCAAAAGCCTGATGAAAACTTTGTGGTTGTTTATCCCTCAGTAGGAAACCCATTTTTTGGTTAAATGTACTCAAATAGATGACCAAACAAATCTGATCATGTGGCCTAAAAACCTCAGGGATATCCATTAATTTCCAAATGAATCTACTATTAAACCTTTGAATCAACTCATCTTCTTCAATGTAAATTTCCATTAATCTATCTAACATTAATTTTACATCTACCAAGCCATCAAAATAATCAATGAAGCAAGAACTCAACTCATCCCATGAAGAAATAGAGGCTACAGGAAAAAATGAAAACCACTCCCTTTCATCTTCCTCAAGAGTTTGTACAAACAACCTCATCCAAAAATCCTCATGGCAGACATCAAAATCGCACATTAAATCAAAAAAAGCCTGCACATGCTTTCTTGTTGATGGACACTGATTCCTATTGAACTTTAGCAGATATTTTCTGATTTCATTAGTGATTTTGTTAGGGAAACCGGGTATGCCATCATAACAAAATGGTGAATACCCTCTGACAAAAGAAACCTTGTGATCATCCATCACTGGCTGCAACTGTGGCACATCTACTTGAAAGTCTTCAAGACCAATGATAGGAAATCTATACTTGAATTGAACTCTCTTTTGTCACTGAACCTTTCCTACATACTTCACGCTTATATGTCCTTTCTTTAATGACAAAACCATTTGATAAGGACCATGCAAATGCAATACACTGAATGGAGAATACCTGGATTGACTTGCTGAATGCTGCCACCTTCTTCTTATCTAACTGAAGTCCCAACAAAACTCCACAATTCAGGTTCCTTCTAGCATAGAGTCACCACCTCTCCTTAGAGGACACAAACTTTCACTGATCTATCTTGAAACACCAATAGACTTTGGGCCTTTCCACAACAAAGTCACATATAACCCAATCAGAAAATCTAGGTAACACATCTACAAATTTAAAAAGCAATTCTCAGATTGGAAAACCTATAAGACTCTTCCCCAAACTGAATACAATAAGATTCTGGGATACTCTTATTAGTAAACTCATTTCATCTCCCTAGTAGAGTCACCATCTTGTGGGTTGTTCTTTTTCCCCAAAGGTCAGATTAACATAAGGATTGATAGGGCTAATGTCACATTCACTCAACACTCCAAATCTGACAAGGAAAAAGGCCAACTAACAAGGATCAAAGAGAGATCCTTCTATACTTTGAGCTCCACATGACTCAGGTGGGTATACCTCATCTGCACACACATATTAAGTTGTGTCACACTATAGGCCTGCAGGTAATTGACTGTGGAATGGTTCTCAAACACTTCTAGGTATCCTATACCTCAATGAAACTGAGATCTCATGCAATAGCCCCACTTGCATGGAATGAGTATGAAAACTAGAGACCTACACTAACAACAAGAAAGGGAACGGGTGGGACTGAATGGAAATGATTTGATTATTTGGGCTGGATGGACCACTAAAATATCCTATTTGTCTCCCATAGACCAGTGCCTTATCCAATGGGTAGTAGAGTCAAATACCTCACTACAGCAGAGCTATAAAACAAGGAGACAACACACTTACCCTGACCAGATCATACATTACCAAACCACCTATGTACCCAAATGTGTTATTACTCATTTAAAGGATTTTAACCCTCCCTTTAGAAGAGACCTATAAATAAGTAATACATTAACTAGCATCCACTGGAAGACAAGCATGACATATCTTTGATATCCCAGCCCATACACATCTGAAAACTAGTCCTAGACCTAGTTGCTTCTATGAAAACAACTCTACTATAGACACTCACTGGAAATGCAAGTAGAAAGGCTAAAACACCCTTGATGCTTTAATCAATAAGTCTAAGACCCAAATGGAGACAATCTGATAACAGAACAAATGTATTGAATCCTCATACACAAGACATTTTCTACAACTTCATTGTATTCCCATAGCCAGAGAGGAAAGAGGGACACCTTGTATATAGAGAAGAAGAAATATTTACAGGGTAGAAAACTTAACCATCCAACCCTTACAAAATCAAACAAACAACAATATATACCACTAGTTACCTTGGAATCCCAAACAGGTTAGGATGCAACAAGCTATGGATAACCAAGGTTAGGGTTTCAACTACCCAACCAAGAATTACATCAGAATTTTAAAATTCCCTTGAGGGAAAACTAAGCACATGTCTATCAGACCAAGGATGATCTTTGCACTTGAGAAGAATCTCTAAAAAGGATAGGAAGATCATATGAAAATAAAATTGAACAGACCTAGAAAATACCTCGAGCAACAAAATTTGTCCATCACCTCATAGTACAAATCCCTGCAATTAACTGTCAAGCATTTTGGACCACACCGCAGTAGTACTCAGGATTAATTCTACCAAATCTAGCTACCCAAGAATTCAATACCAGTTCCTTATAGTTGGAAAGTCCTTTTGATATTCAAATTTGCAGAGAAACAACTTTCCCAGGTTATGCCTCTTTTATCTTTAATCGCAAAGTCATGCAACCAAGAACTTAACCGCCACAAGAATCCTAGTTTACAATTATTCTTAGTCACATGATCACAAGACATCCTATTCACCCTTTCAATCATGTGACCACAACAACTAAACTACACAATGCCAATCATAAACCCTCCCAGAAGTTTGAAATTGAAACGCAACGGTCATCCTTACGGTGCCAACAATCTATCAACGGTCAACATTTGAACTGAGATCAACTTTATATAACCACCGTTTGATTCATTTACTTTTCTTGAGCCCATGTGCTTTACATTTTTTTGAAAATTGTGGCCCCACTTCACAACTCCACAACCACGACACCATCAATGCTCGCATGATTGCATAGCCTAGAAAAGGGCTATGTGAACATGCAATAAACCACCAACACTCATGACCACTGCTTGCCCTTGGGTACCAGACCTATGACATGTATATCCACCTCAGCACTCATCAGCCAATCAAAAATCAACATATCATCTCACCTAACAAATGGACCCACCACACGTCAACCCTTTTAAATGCTGCAAGATCAGACGGTTGTCGCATGATCACAAGGGGAAAGAATATTCCTTGTGGTCATGTGACAACTGTAGGATTGAAAGGGATCTGACAACTGGGCCCACATCTCTACCTTGCATCCAATAGAACCTTGCCACCTCAACATCCTCTGACAGTGGTCCCACTGCAAATAAACCTATCGGCATCTAATCGGACGGTGGGCGCATGATCGCATGGGGTGAGAATATTCCATGTGATCACACTCCGACTATAGATTGAAATCACTAACACAAGCCATGCTGACAAGTTCTAACTTATCACCACATGGCCTAATCAGAAATGAGCACCTCAACACTATCTGACATGCGGACCCACCTGGACCCATGGCACGCCCACACAGGAAAATCTGATAGCTATCGCAAAAGTGTGAAGGATAAACACCATGCATCTTCACCATGCGAACATGTGACAACCACTAATTTTTTCTGAACTTTAACCACAAAACAACTGAGAAGAATCAGGTCCCACCAACCAATCGCACTTGCGTAGTTAAGACCAAGGTTGAAAACCTCCAAGGTTTTCACAATAGAGAAGGATCAAAAACATCTAGGGTTTTTGATGCTAGAAGACAAGCGCACAAAAGTGGGGAGGTACAAAGTCAAAAACAACCAGGGTTTTTGACATTGACACATAGGAAAACAAAGGATGTGAAAACATTGAGGGTTTTCATGCAGACGAAAAGGCAGCAGGAAAATTGAAAATATCATGGGTTTTCAAAAACATTGTGGGTTTTTGACACTTAGGCATATTCTGAAACTATTTCCTGTAGACCTTAAAACTTGAATAATTCCTTGGGTCTTGTGACTTAGGGGATGCAATCTGGATTGAAGCAGGGTGAGACATGGAAGAACATAGGGCTAGGAGCACACAACATAAAACCTTGGTGATCTACTTCACATGTCAAAACTGTGCTTACAGGCATGACAGGACACTTAACAAAAACTTTGCAGGGAACATGCCATTTTCATAAGATTTTTGCACGAACAGGAAAATGGACTAATAGATCCTTCTCCTAGAGGAGAAAGAAAAATACTTCCTTGAGTTGGCTAAACAAGGGGCCAAGTTACCCTGAGACTATCAAGTTGAAACACTTGTAGCTAAGGAAGAATAAACTAAGACTGCAAAGTTGCAAAAGATGGTCCGAGACATGCAATATCAGATTAGTCAACTTGCAAAGAATAAAGAAAAAATTGGCCAACAATTCATGATGGAAAGCATTTGTCCTTTCCCTTTTGACAGAAGTCTTCATATGCCACCTTTTCCCAGAGGTGTAGAACTCCCTAAATATGACAAATACTTGGGTGCAACCAATCCCCAAGATCACTTAAGGGAGTTTGGTGCATTGTCTATGGAATTTATGCATGATCAAACCTATCTTATGTGTCTATTTCCTCATACTTTGGTTGGAACCATGATGGAATGTTTTTCTAGATTGCCTACTGGCATTAAGACTTTTCACAAAATGGCTAATCTTTTTCTCTAGGACTACTTGCATAATATCTAGCATCTGGTCAACATCCAAGATCTTTTCAATTTAAAACAGTGACAAGGAGAATCTTTCCTAACATTTCTCCAAAGGTGGAGACAATTATGTATGAGGTGTCCTCACAAGCTACCAGAGTCTGAGAGATTCGACATTTTCTTGGAAAATCTTGTCCTAGACTTTAGGTACCAAGTGCAATTGCAAGGTCCTCTAACTTTTGATAGTATGATCAAACAAGCAATGTGAATAGAGGCCTTTATAATCAAGAAGGGAGAATTAACTTTGAATAAGGACAATAAACAAGGATTCTCCACAAACAAGGATAAAGGAAAGACTGTCAATAAGAATAAAGATGTACTAAATGATGGAGTGGTGGATAATGTTACTGCAAAGCCTTCAAAGCCTATTTTTAATCTTACTTCTAGTATACAAGTGGCTAAGGCTGTCGAAAAGACCACAACAGATAATCGACAAACTTCAAGATTTGCTAGGAACAAACCTTGGGCCTCTTGACCCAAGCGTGAATTCACCTCTTTGGGAGAGCCTCTTGATGTGGTCTATAAAACTCTTATAGAGAATCAAGTTCTTACCCCTTTGGAAAAGTGTACTTATAACCCACAACCATGACCTCATTGCTGGAATGATAATGCTTACTGTGACTATCACCAAAACATTAGTCATATGACATCTACTTGTCTCCAACTGAAGCGTAAAGTTCAAGATCTCATTGACAATGGTGACATCCTTGTGGAGAACCATAATAAGAATTTGGACCATCAAGCTTTTAAGGATCCCTTCCCTCCTCATGAGAAGGGTGAGTCTTCAAATGCCAAGGATACTAATGCTAAAGTCAATTACATGTACACTAATAATGACAATGTTATTGGTATGATCGAACCTATCGAGATAAATTATTGTGACGCAATCACTTCCAAAGGGAGCGATGATGCTCCCAAATCTAAGAGTCCTTTTATCTTGCATAGTTCTATGTCTCATTCGTCTGAATCTAAAAAATATTAAGATTATGCTAATGTTGTCACTTTATTGTGAGGAAGAGTTGTTTTGAAAGGTCCCAATACTTCTACATCTGCTCCAAAACAAACAATGGATAAGAGACCCGATACTTCCACATCCACTCCAAAGAAAATTGTGGATAAGACTACTATTGGCCCCGCCAATAAGAACATGAAATCTGTTCCTATAGCTAGCTCAGCTAGTTATAGCATCTTAGATCAACTTCAATGAACCAATGCTTAGATTACCATTTTTGAGTTGTTGAAGATCTCACCTGCTCACAAGCAGATTTTGGATAAGGCCCTTGCCGAGACAAATGTTCCCAAGGATCTCGATCTCAACTAGTTCCAATCTATGGTGGGTCATTTGACCTCACCTCACTATCTATCCTTCTCTGAAGAACATGATCACTCTTTGAGTCACCTGCATAACACTCCCTTGCATATAGAGGTCATGATAGGTCCTAAAGACATCCACTGAGTGCTCATAGACAACAGTGCTGGTCTTAATATCTGTTACGCTAAACTGCTCACTCAGCTAGGTTATGATGATAATTTTATAGACCCCCACAGAAAGATTACCATCAAAGCTTATGATGAGGAAGAACCCAAGTCCCAAGGCTTAGTTGTGCTACCTATCTACGTAGGTCCTCTTGAAAGAGATGTTACTTTCCAAGTGCTCAAAATTCCTCTTGCCTACAATATCTTGTTGGGTAGGCCTTGGATTCATGAGATGTAGCCTATTCTGTCCATGTATCATCAATGCATTAAGTTTCCATTCCATGGGGCAGAAGTCACTGTTCTTGCTAATACCAATTACTCTTGCAACACTCTTGCACAATCTACATATAGCTTTGTTTTGGAAAATAGAGAATCCACTAAGTTTTATGATGCTAAGCTAAAAGAAATGGAACAAACTTTGAGACTTAAGGATATAGGCATGGGAGAATACCGAATTGAACCTGTGCTATCACTGGCTGCTCTACCTCTATCTCCACACTCTTATGGGAGACCATCCAAGAATAAAAAACTTTCTAATGCTCCTCCTCAAATAGTTTATGATGGCATCTTTGTAAGGGCCTCTACACCTTTAGAAGATGAGGATGAAGAAAGAGATATCAAAGCTTGGATCTATAAGGGAAAAGAAACAGCTGAAACAACTACTCCACCTCAATATTTAGAGCAAGAACCATATAGTGAAGCCTTCAAGATCATGAAGCACTTCAGTTATAAGGGGAGTGGTCCTATAGGAAAGAATGATAATGGTTTGCTAAAGTCCATTGAAGCTACAAGCCACCGCACAAAAGATACTAGTGGCTTGGGCTTTAAAAAGACTCCCTTTCATTTAGGGACCAAGAAATTTGTGTCAGATCCTGAGCCTGAACCTGAACCTGAACAAGAAATTGAAGATGCCACTCTAGAAGTGAATCTAGAGTCTAGCTCTAATGAAGATACATTTCCATATCCTATTCCTCCAGATCTTGTGGCACTCTTTGGAGAACCTGATGAGCCTATCATACATGTCCATATGGTAGAGATAGATACTGGTACTGATAATGATTCTGATAAAACTTCTTCAATGTATCAATTCACATATGAGGAATGGAAATAAACACTAAATGATGATCCTAATTATCAAGGTGAATGATATAGGCCACCACATTTTCAAAAGTATCTTGAACAAGAAAAACTTTAGCAAGCTATTAATGCCACAAGGGATAATAATGGGTCTGATGATGCTGCTAGTATTAATGAAATTCCCACATCAAGTACTGGCTCACATGAATATGAGTTCAACTCATTATCTGATGCTACTTATGATGTAGACATAGATACTATTCACGTGTATGAAATACTTCTCGAAGTAGGTGATGGGTCTAGCACTAGGCCACATGAGTTAGACGCCACTAGTGTTAACGTGTCCTCTACTTTTGATGCAAGGTCTTGTAGGGATTAAAATGATCCTTTGGAAAAGATCACTCTAGGTCTTGAATTGCTTGTTAGCCCTTTTGATGGTTATACCATGAACATGATTGAACCAGTCACTACTTCCCTTTCACTCCAGCATCCCGATCTGATAAACTATAACACCCCTTTAACATCCAATGAAGTCCTAATGTTCCAGAATGATTATGATCTAGCCTGTTACCTCCATGATATTGAACCTATGATGTCATCCACTAGTGAAAGCAGTGTCAACATGATAGAGGTGGATATCAAGTATCTTAGTCAAAAAATTAAAAGAAGAAAAAATAGATGCTCTGATGGTGAAAACCACTTTGTGGTAGTATCAGAGCCAAAAATAGTAAAAATAAAAGATGTATCCAAGGGTGAAAACCTCTCTAAGGTGCCCAAAGATGAGATACTTGATATGCTTCTGAGCCACTTTCAAGAGAGGTCATCAGTATTGATTGAGCTGACATAGCTGGTAAATTTGGGTATAGAGGCTGCTCCACAGATTATTCATCTAGCACAATTATTGTCTGCCAAAGAAAAAGAAGAGTTCACTAACTTCTTTCAGAGAAAGAAAATAAACTTTGCATGGACCTACTCTGACATGCCTGGATTAGACCCCAATCTAATCATGCATCATTTGTCCATTGCACCAGATATCAGACCCGTTAAACAAAAGCTGTGAAAGATGCGTCCACACGTAGCACTTTTGGTCAAAGAAGAGCTAGAAAATCTTCTTAAGGTTGGTTTCATAAGAACTATTGATTATGTAGAATGGATTTTGAACATTGTTCCAGCCACTAAACATGATAAATCCATTCATGTATGTACAGATTTTAGAGATCTAAATAAGGCATGTCCAAAAGATGACTTCCCACTGCCTAATATTGATATGATAGTAGATATGATAGTAGGATATGAGATGTATGCCTTGATGGATGGCTTTTCTGGCTATAATCAAATAAAAATTGCACCAGAAGATCAAGAAAAGACCGCTTTCACATGTGCCTAGGGCACGTTTTGGTGGAATGTCATGCCTTTTGGGCTTAAGAATGCTGGAGCAACATATCAGAGAGTTGTTACTACTATTTTCCATGATATGATGCATAAAATGATGGAGGATTATGTGGGTGATACTTTAGCCAAAAGCATGTAGTGAAGAACTCATCTCATAGATTTGGGTCCCATCCTTGACCGCATGGAACAATTGTCTCAGACTTAATCCAAAGAAATGTGCTTTCGGTGTTACTTCTGGGAAACTCTTGGGTTATATCATTTCAGCTAAAGGCATAGAATTTGATCCTAAAAAGGTGCAAGCTATTATGGACATGCCTCCACCCAAGAATATCAGTCAAATGAGAGGATTACAAGGAAGGCTACAATCTATCTGGCACTTCATTTCATAGTTGGCCAACAAGTCACAACCATTTACTAAAACTTTGCATAAGAATGTGACCTATGAATGGAATGAGGAATGTGACAAGGGACTTACTCAAATAAAACAATATCTTTCTAATCCACCAATTTTGGTGCCTCCTATTCATGGGAATCCTCTTATACTGTACATCTTATAACAAACACATCTTTGGGTGCTCTCCTAGCTCAAGAAGATCAGAACAACAAAGAGAGAGCCATATACTATATCAACAGAACATTGGTTTCCTATGAAATGAATTATTTTGTCATTGAGAAAGCTTGTTTAGTAGTCGTATTTGCATCTCAAAAGTTGTGGCATTATATGCTAGCTCATACTACAAAGCTTATTGCAAAAATTGATCCACTGAAGTACCTACTAAGCAAGGCTTCCCTCATAGGTAGATTAGCAAAATGGATGATGATACTCAGTGAATTTGACATTGAGTATGTGGAAAGAAAAGCTATTAAGGGACAAGCAATTTCTAATCAGCTGGTGGAAGCTCCTTTGAAAGATCACCAGTCTTTGAGTATTGAATTCTCAGATGAATCCATCATGCTTCTCACACATCAATCTTGGAGCATGTTCTTTGATGGATCATTCACTCAGCAAGGATCTGGTGCAGGCATTCTGTTTGTTACACCTCAAAGATACTCATTGCCAAAAGCATATAAAATATTGTTTCCCTACACAAACAACATAGCTGAATATGAAGCTCTCATTAATAGTATGAAGATAGCCCTTGAATGGTGTGTGGATGAGCTCAAGGTCTTTGGAGACTCTCAGTTAATCATCAACCAAGTCAATGATGTCTACCAAACAAAATATGATAAGTTAATACCTTACAAAAGAATGGTGGATGATCACAAACAATACTTTGCACACATTTCTTTCCAGAAGATTCCAAGGGTAGACAATAAGGCAGCTGATGCTATGGCCACTCTTGCTTTAATGTTACAAATGCTGGAAAATGAATTCAGACATGAATTCCTGGTGGAGGCATTACACTACCCTGCCTATGATATTCTTGAATCCAGGATGATCTATTCAGTCATTGGACATGATTCATCCCACTACCACCATATCTTTTCCTACCTTCATGACTAGATCATTCCAAACACCTATACCCAGAATGAAAAGCATCACCTAATTTGTACTACTTCATAGTATGTCCTCATAGCAAATGACTTGTATAGATGGGGTCTAGACAGTACCCTCCTTAGGTGTTTAGAACCTGACGAGTCCAAACATGTGCTAGCCAATGTACACAAAGGTATCCGTGGGTCTCATTCTAGTGGTCTGACATTAGCCTGAAAAATTATTAGAGCTGGTTATTACTGGTCGGACATGGAAAAAGAAGTTGTTCAATATGCTAAGACTTGCAAGCAATACCAATTTCATGGAAATCTGATTCATGCTCTTGCTAAAGAGCTTAGTCCTCCCATTAGTTTCTAGCCATTTTAGCAATGGGCCTTTGACTTGGTAGGTCAGATACATCCTTCTTCTTCAAGAGGGCACAATTTTATCATCATATCTACTGATTACTTTACCAAGTGGGTTGAGGCAGTGCCTCTAGCTATAGCTGATGGAAAGACTATTGCTATGTTCATATTGAACTATATCATATGCAGATATGGTATACCCTCATCTATTATCACTGACAATGGGGGAAAATTTAAGAATAAGGACCTGATAGACTTATGCACCAAATTTAGAATTATTCAGCATTGGTCATCTATCTATTATCCTCAAGGTAATGGACAAGCAAAAGCTTCTAATAAGACAATTCTAAAAATCTTGCACTGAACAGTTCATAAATCTGGTAGAGATTGGCATCTCCAGATTAATCCAACTTTGTGGGCCTATAGAACAAGTATCTGAACACCAATAGGGGCTACACCCTTTGCCTTGGTTTATGGAGCAGATGTAGTATTACCTATTGAGGTTGAGATTCCTACATTATGAATCTCTCTGAGGGGCCTTATCACTAATGAAGAAAATAGAATATCCTGGCTTCAAGAGCTTGAGTTACTTGATGAACATCAAAAGGTGGTGTTCGATCATCTAAGAGCATACCAAAAGAGGATGTCTAAAGCCTACAATAAGAAAGTCAGACAAAGAGAATTCCAAGAGGGTGATCTCATCCTGAGAGAGAACCCCAAAAATCAGCAGCAGCGAGTCCAGAAAGGCAAATTCGAACCAAACTGGCTTGGTCTGTATGTCATTACTGTAGCATTTGGGTCTGGCACTTATCGACTCTCCACCACTGAAGGAGAATAGCTCAAAGAACCTATCAACACTCTTCACTTGAAGAAATTCTATGGTTGAGGCATTCTCTATGTGCTCATGTACATATTTATTGGTCCTAAAAAAATCCAAAAAAATGATATATTGCAAAAAATCCTAAAAAATTGCAAACTGTCATGAAAAAAATGATTATCTTAGTGAAAACCTGGTAAACAGGCGCTTTGATGTATCTATTATCTTGGTGAAAACCTAGTAAATAGGTGCCTTGATAATAATAAAAAAATAGAAAATTTGAAAAAAAACTTAAAAAAAGTCAGAAGATCAAAAAATACAAAATAAATGAAATATTCAAAAATACAAAAAAATCAAAAAAAGAGAAAAGTACAAAAAAATTGAAAAAGAAGAAAATGAGCCATTGATGAAAACCTGGTAAACATGTGTCATGGTAGCAAAAATAGAATCTCTACCAAAATGGTGAAAACTTGGTAAACAAGCGCCTCTTATTTCCTAAAGCTACATCTCATCTTAGCATCGCTTGGCTTTTAGTTTCCTTTCCCGCTTTCCTGCTTTAATTTGTTTCCTACTTTTAGTTCGCTTCCTTCTTTAGTTTCCTGGCTCATGCACTTGCCTTCAGTTGTCTTCAAAAATTTTCCTCGACTCTTCATGGATTGGTACTGGTTCACACTTGGGGGCACCTTCCTAGTCTAGGGGGCATTGTCATATTGCTTTCAAAACTTTTGTTCATGCATTAGTCGCCAGTGATTCCCGCTGCGTCTGCCTGCTGATGCCCAGCTACTTTTGAGATTTCTCTCCTTGAGGATCTCTCATGTATCAGTCACCAATTGTTCCCACTATGCTTGCCTACTGATACTTAGCTCTTGTTTGAACCCCTCTCTTTTGGGATCTCTTCATTACATCGGTCACCAGTGGTTCTCACTGTGTCTACTTGTTGATGTTTCACTCGTGCTTTATTCTCTCTTTTGAGAATCTTCCTTGTATCAGTCACCAGTGGTTCTCACTACATTTTCCTGCTGATACTTGGTTTTCACTTTAATATCTTCTTAAGACTTTGTCTCTCGCGAAGGTCACCAATGGTTCTCACTGTGTCTGTTTGCTTTCACTGTCCTGTCAAGACTTTGAATGTTGTTCACTTTCGATTCGACTTCAATCCACTTGAACACAAACATAAACTAAAACTAAAATGTACTGTGTGTTCCTCTAAAGCATGTTGAGCTTTTTCTTTGCTTTTTTATTTGTTTTCTTTATCATTTCCCCTTGAGCGAATCTAAGACATCTTTCTTGACTGAGAAACGTGAAGACTGGGGGCATGATCTTTCCTTTGCTTTCTGTTTGCTAGTTTAGTTCCAATGATCCAATGAATTCATATAAGAGGGGTGTCCATCTGTAAGATCCTTCATATCATATTGGATGGCCATGCGTACCTCAACTCCTTTTATATGGATGCTTTGGTGAAGTTAGTTCTTCTCCTTGTCTATTTTGTGTGACTTCTTTCTGCTACAAGTAAAATTGCTAACGCTCATCCTGCTAAGTGAATGTAAGGGTCACTACGAGCACTCTTTGGAAAAAGAAGGAACTCTCACATATTTGGTGTGTTTTCAAGTAGCATTCATGTCATTCTAGAAATTGTGCTTTGATTCTTATGTTAACTTGCTAAATCAAAAGGAATAGGTGTTCAGGTCATTCTAGATTCTTGTGCCTTAATGCTTACACCTCATTCTGACAAATCTAAGACTTATGTCATATTCATATTCTCATAATTGTAATGTTAGTGAGGATTGTATGGTATCATGTGATTGTCCTGTGCTTAAACAAACTTGATGATGATAAATATGGTGAGTCCAGCAACCAAGTCCTAGGGTTTGCATTTTCATTCTAGGCTTGCATTTTAGCTTAGGCTTGCATGTTCATGCTAAGCTTGTATTTGAGATGATATCTTGGTACTATCTTGATTGCTTTCTATTCATCAAAGATTCTCATCTTTTGTCCCAGTTTCATCTTGGTTGCACAAGTGTCTGGTCCTCACTCTCAATCTTTGAAACATATTTCTTTTTATTAGTACCTATCATATATTGCGACAATCCTGCATGAGATGATTACTACCATATACATTACATATCCATTGCATTTTCATTTCATTTCCATTTGCATCTACATGTACATGTGCATCCACTATAAGCATAACTCAAATCATACATTACACATATGCATACATTCTATCCATCTATCACTGCATTTCACATTGCATCATCATAAAAGTAAGCATGTGCATATTCATATTCATAAAAGGAAACATGTGCATTTCATACATTTCTATCCATACATCTAAGCATATAGAAACATCTCATAAACATCAATATCAAAGCAATATGTCAACAAGTATGATGATATCAAAACTGTCGATCTCATATATATATCTCAGAACAATGTCATGTAAAAAAGAGAGGGTGCTACTTGAGCATAGTATCAAAAATAGGCTACAATGTACAAGTATATCAAAATGTGCTAGCTCTTCCTAGTGCCACCTAGAGGAGGTGGTGGTAGTGGTCTCTGTGGAAGGGCGATCAACCATTGTGGAGGTGCCTACTGTGGGGGTGCCTATGGTGCCTGCTATGGTGGTGCCTATGGTGGTGCCTATGGAGGTGCTGGTGGAGGTGTCTAAGGAGCTCCAGCATAATCAAAAAATGGTGGTACCTACTCTGATAGATCTGACATGACTCCATAGTAAGCTACATAGTAATAAGCTACCTGAGTAGTCTCATATCTCATCTCAATCCTTGATTGTGCTAGCTCCTCCCATAGCTACCTGATCTCAGCATCCCTATCATCTACCCAGGTCTCCTCTCTAATGACTCAAGTGTGGTAGTCATCCCACTCCCACTGAACCTGTCTCACTCTCTCATAGTTCTTCCTAAGAGCTTCTTGCAACTATGGTGTACCTACTCCTACTGGAATATTAGGCATATTAGTATCATCATCCGGAGGTGCCTACTATGATGTATCACCAATCCTCTACCTATTGGACCTCTACTGGGCCCCACTACTCCTAACTCTTGCATCTGAGCCCATGGTCCTAGCAGGGATGCTAGTTTGTCCTGATCGAGGTCTCAACACTCTCTGCTGATGTCGCTATGGTCCCTGCTATGCAACCTACTACTGTGTAGGCTGCTAAATTGGTGGCTACTAATCTGGTACCTGCTACTGCTATATAGGTTGCTACTGTGCTCCCATACCAATAGGATCTGTGAATCTTAGATGTGGATGTGCAATCAACTAGTCCCTGTATGCAGGTGTCACCCATGCATTGGTGACATCAACCATATAATCCCATCATGCAGCTGGAATGCATGCCTTTATCGCACACCGCCCTGGATCTAGTCTCATGTGCCACCCCTTCTTCTCCTCATTGGTGAAGCGGGCATAGGGGTAGTACTCATGTGATATATCTTGCTACCTACAAAACTAGTGTAGGATGCATGTAACAAGGAATCTCTCAATAATGGTAACACTCTGTCCAATCAGTGGACGTGACACAAACATGAAGGAAAGCTCTCGATGAGCATCATCCAAGGGCTCAATGGCAACCCAAGGTCTCCAGACTATAGCTGCCATGTCATCCAGCTATCCTCTCCACTGCTCCATCTTACCCAGAAAAGGCTGAGTCATCGGGCCTACGTACCTATAAATATAATGCTCAAGAGCCTACCATGTATCATGATATATGGGCCTACAAATAGGAAGGTGCTTCGAGGCCTAGATCTGTAAGATGAAGACACCTATTGCCATCGTCCTCATGCCCTGATACATGATCTCATGAAGCTCATGGTACATCTATGTGAGCATGCACTCACCCCATCTAAATCTAACTGTTGGTCTAGCTAGCATCCTCTACAACATCATCCCCGAGCCGCACTCTAGACCATGCTAACCTTGATCTGGAACAAGGTAGCAACTCAAGAACATAGCAAGTATAACAGCTAATGGGTGAGCACCACCATATCTGTGCATCAGATCCTCCCAGGAGATGGCTCGGTCCATCGCTAGATCATCACTGAAGATAGACCTCAAGGCTATGGTACTCTGTCACGGCTGTGTGTCATACTCTACTCAAGCACCATGGATGCAAATCTGTAAAATCTTGTATATATCCTTAGGAGTCATAGTCATCTCCCCCATTGAAAAGTGGAAAGTGTTTGTCTCTGAATGGAAATGCTCTACTAGTGCACCAAGAAGACCATGATTTACCCAAATGTCGAGTAGATCATGCAAGTATCCCAGGCCGAGTCCCTCAATGTGAGTACTCTCTGCATCTGTTAGTCTCTGCACTAATGTAGTGATAATGAGATGGTGTGTCTTGAAGGCAACGTCCGGGAAGTCAACCTACAAAGCAAGCAACGACATTGGATTAGTATCTCAACATGATGGTTTTCAACACAACAACAACAAATGCAGCAAGGCATCTATCCTAGACATGAATCTGTGACACTCTACTTGGATGATTTTATGCAAATTTGACAAATTTTGGCAAAAGCATTCAAACTCTACAGCAACTTTTCACATGAGGAAACTATTTCCTCATGGGAGACAAGACTTTCCCTTGCGTGAATAGGAGAAATCTCGCACGGGACTAGCTTTCAGCTCATATGAGCTTCCATACAGAGCTCGTGCGAAGAAGCTCTAACTCGTGTGAGAAAACTACTTTCTCATGTGAAGGGAGATCTAGGCTAGTGTGAGGAAACTACTTCCTCGTGCGAGATTAGAAGAACATGACTTAAAAACTTGCTAGATCTATCCTAAATTAACCTAAAAAGTGATACAAATTGAAATACAAGAAGGTTTATCAACTACTTACAGGTGCATCATACTCCGCTAGCCGGACATGACGTCGAAAGTGCTCAAATTGATGCGTATGCAGTGGAAGACCCTCCATTTCTCTCTTAGAGCTCAAAATCACAAGAAGAAAAAGGTGAATAATGAATTGAAAATGACCCCTCCAGGCCTTATATAGCTTTTGACCTAATTTTCAAAAGTGCTCCATTTTGTGCAAAAATTGCACCCTTGGCTAAATCGACTACTTTGAATCCATTTTCAGGATTGAAATCAAAATTTGACATCTCTAGATAGCTCAAACTTGCATTTTAAATTCTAGAATCCTTTGGGATCAGACGCTTGTGCAGTCTGCCTTCTGGCATCATCTTCCTGCTAGACCCTCATCTTTCCATCATGTTCTTAAGATCTTTTCTCTTTTCATCAAAGTCAACTCTAGTCAAACCATGGTCAACCATGGTCAAAATTGGTCAACAAGACCTCTTCTTTTATCTGATTTGCTTCTACAGTTTCTTGAATCTACTCTAATCACTTTTTCTCTACAACCTCTTATTGTCAATCATCCTTCTGATATGTCATCTTTTGATTCCACTCTCGAGGGGGCAGGATGATTGCATCATTTGAATCTTTTCGAACAATTCTTGAATCAGTCCGATCTGAATCATCAGGGCATCTCGTGCCTCACAGTTTGAATCATCAGGGCATTTCGTATCTGAGCAATCTAACTTAGATCCTCAGGAATCAAGCTTCGTTCTTGAAATCTTTTAGGTATTGGGGCAATCTAACCCTAATTCCTAGGGGTCAAGCTTTGTTCTAGATATGGCTCTCGAAATCTCTCTTAGACCATTATCTGGGCAATCTAACCTGGGTCTCAGAGGGCTGAGCTTCATTTTGGGACAATCTAACCCTGATTCTGGAGACAGTCCTAAGTTTTCATTTAAATCTCATTCTGGGCATTGGGGAAATCTAATCCTGATTCTTGTCTTCTCTCAAGACCGTTGTCTTCGCAATCTAACTTGGACTTTGGAAAATCACGCTTTGATCCATTCGGTGTCTTGGCAACCTAACCTAGACTTCTAAATTTCTCGTCATCTGTCACTTCAGACTATTCTTTGAATCAACGCGCTATTTGCACATCAATTCAAAGAGAGGCAAATGTAATACCCCCAAATTGGCACCTAATAAATTTAATCAATTTTGGTGCATTTTCATCAATTTTACATCATCAAAGTCCTAGTTTACTAGGCAATTTTCTCTCTCCTACCTAACTTAATTCGACTTGATGTCAATTGCAAAAACCCTAAATTGCATTAATCAAATATTAAAATTAATTTCTAAAGTCTTCAACTTTTATTAGCTAAATTACCCCTTTGATAAATTAATTTAATTCTAAAATTCCTAAGTGCTTTAAATTAAATTAAACCCACCCCATTTGGCTAATATACATAAAAGGGAATTAATAATTACTTGTTATTTAAATGGACACTCCTATTTGAATTAATAATTCACAATATTCGAAAGGTCACCCTTTGTGGCATTTTCCATTCTTTTAATTAAGTAATTCATGTCTTTTTGTCTCAAATGGGAATGAAGAGTCGGGAGTTTCAAATCAAGAACTTCTTCATTCTCTTCCCGGGCTTGTCTATTTAATAAACCTCATTTCTTCATTCAAGGAGAGCAATTTTTGAGAGTAATTAAACTATAGCGCTTTTTTGGTCTCAATTCATTCAAATCTTTTATTGCATATTAGTATAATTTTCTCATTTATTTTAATATTGCATATTCATTATATTTAGTCTACTTATTTGCTCATAGCTTAATCTATATCTTATTTCAAGTTCTTTAGAATAAATCTACATTTCATATTTCTTTCAAAGCTATTTTATATTAAATTGCATTCATTCTAGTTCAATTTCAGTTTGTTTATCTTCATAGCTTTCAAATCCTCCATTGTAGTACTAGTCTTATGGTTGTTGGCTCTTGTTCTGAGAGTAATTAAACACCCTATCTACATAGGAGGCAACAAGTCGCTTCACCATGGATTTTGAATTGAGTAATTCATACTCTCTCTCATAATTTTATCATGTGAGTAATGACTATGTTGCGTGTGTAGTTGGATTAGAGGTCCACATTCAACTATATACAATACTGACATCTATTTTAAATAAAAACATGTCCCAAACAAGACAAATTCCGTCACTTTCATCTCAGATCGGGTATAGTAGGAAGACAATGACACACTATTTGAAAGGAAGAATCAATTTGGATGATACTAGATTGGAAGGTAATTGGGCACTAATGTGTAGAACTCCTCCTGTCTAATAGAATTAATGAAATAGTTAGGAACTTAGTTACATCATTTTGGACTGATCATACTCATCCTTCACCAAATACATGAGACATTATCAAGAAGAGGACTAGGCCTAAGGAATATTTCCAGCACACAAAACATTGGTTGTACACCACACAACATGAATTGTATCTCTTATTTTTTAACTCAAATCCTGACATTAAGATTGGACAAACAATTTTTGAAAGATTAAAGCCATTTTTTGTAAAGATAAATAAATCTTTTTAAACTTGTTGTTGTCGATATCACATTGAATTCGATCTCTACTACCAAGGTTTTAGAAAGATGATAGAAGAAAGTGGTGGTTCTCAAAATGATTATCCTAAATTTCCAAGTCAATTCATAACATCAATCTTATATAACAAATCAATTGATCATGAAATACTTGAAATAGATTGCATAAGAGGAACTTATCAATAAGCTCGTCTAGAAATGAAATATAACATCAAACACATCAATCAGTCATGTAGAGTCTAGAAATGAAATATAGTTCATCAAGAACATGTGAATATATATATATACATAATATGAAATATGTCTCTGATCAAATATGAAGTGCCTAGGACTCATCATGTCAACTCCTCACTAAGTAGTCACACCTAGAGTGACTATCATGCTGTGAAGGATGTGCAAATCCCTACAAAGAAAGAGATATATAAATTAAAATATATAAACATTGTACAAAGATCTCTTAAGTTTGATTTAAAATATTGTACAAGAAAACATGTTATAAAGTGTGTACACACAGATAATAAATTAAAAACTCACCTGTCCACTACTGATGTCATCATCGAGTGAGTCCTGATGACGTACATGATCAGTACCCAAAGGAGTAACAAGAGGCATATCCTGGTAGATAAAAAATATGTCATATATATATGTGCATATATATATATATATATATATATATATATATATATATATATATATATATATATATATATATATATATATATATATATATATATATATATATATATATATATATATATATATATATATATATATATCAATTGATTGAAATTTTGAAAATAAATTTAATTTTAATTGTAACTTTAAATAAATGTATATAATCTGATTTATACCTATGTATGTGGTGGAAACTGATAGTACTTGGATTCCCTGGCCTCAATCCTATCAACCAATGTATCAAGATTTTGTTGTGTCTGGTCCAAGCTCAAATCTGCATCTGCAACATAAGTAGACTACACACGCCTCTCTAATGATGAATGTAACGGACTAACCAAATGAGATGGCATGGAAGTCGTATCATCATGTCTTAAAAAATCTAGATAACTTGTAGTGGTCATGTTGAACTCAACATCGTCAAGGCCAACATCAGAGAACTAATGCCCTGTACTGACTGAAGGGTTCATAAGCTATGCCTCTCCCTATGCAGCAATAGAGTGGTCAGTAGGTGGATCCTCACAAGAACTACCACTATGGCCATGGTCTAGGTGATAAGGATGTGGCTGAGCGTATTTGACAGTACCCACATGAGATCTAACCTCTAATATGGGGATATCATGCTCTACTGCTATAAATGCATATGCATCCAATAGATCTTCAGCCAAGTTAGTCAGTATCACACGTGTCATCTCTCTTGTAAGTCCCTCCAGGATAGAAAGTGAAGGGATGCCTTCTGTAGTGTACATTTCATCTGCAGTTCTACTAGTGGATGCTCCACCTGACAATCTAGACTGTCATTGAGACATCAGGTACTGACCAACCTGATCACTAGATATGGATGTGGTAGCTTCCCCAGTGTCCCCCACACTATCAATCACAACTTGAAGCTGGGTGCTATGAATAACATCATCTACAATAGGACCCAATGAAGTTGCTATAGCAGGTGCCCTCTGACCAAAAATGGCCCTGTGTACTGGTCTCTATCGATCAACTTGATGAAAAGCATCTCTATCAACAAGCTTTCCACACCCCTATCCTAGATTTGTTGGCAAATTAGTGTAATTAACAACATGACCTAAACAAACCTCAACAAAAATTTGTTGTGCAAAGTACAGTGGAATTTGGTCGTTATTCGGATAACGACCATGGATAGCTAGAAATCTAGGGCATATAAATGCTGATATAGTAGGATCCTCACACCTAGTAACCTTATACCCCTTCACATAGTTTTTATCTACATAAGATGGGAAAACTTCCCCTTTTAGGATCGCTTTAGGCACTAAAGCCTGTACCTCCTTAAGAGAAAGACCAAAGCCAACCTCTTGTCTCTTCCTCTCAAGTATGGCCTCTATAATATCTGGGACATAGGGAGTGGTACCATGAATGTCATCCCTAATGCTAATCAAGCTATTAAGGATGGATTGACACGTGCTCTTATAGATAGTAGAGCTAGATGGATTATTTATAGATTCTTGCAACTGTTCAATCTCTCTATTAGTGCGTGAAAATAGTTCTACAGGGGGAATCAGTGCATCTGCCATGTGTGATGTGCAATAATATGTCTGATAGATCTAGAATATGTATGCACCTGAAAGATTTTATTTACTGTCAAATAAAGTCTACATATACATGTACATTTTTCTAATTTAAATAAAAATTAAATTAAATACTATGCACATTTCACTACATTATTTGAAAGTAAAATCAATTACATAAATTACATTTAAATGTAAATTACATTTTAATAGGTCTAATGGGTCTTAAAGGGTCATATAACCTATCATAGGTCCTAATAGGTCCAATTAGGTCATAATAGGTTTAATTAGGTATAATTAGGTCTAATTGGGTCTAATTATGACAAAATTGATCTAATTGGGTCTAATTAGGTGCTAATAAGTCTTAAGGGGTCATATTACTCATAGTGGGTCTAATCCAGTATTAAAGCGGTCATATAACCTATTATAGGTCATAACAACTAATTGGGTCTAATTAGGTACTAATAGGTCTAATTAGGTCCTTTAATAGGCCTTAAGGGGTCATGTTACTCATAATGGGTCTAATGGGGTCTTATGGGGTCATATAACCCGTCATAGGTCCTAATAGGTTTAATTAGGACATAATTGGTTTAATTGGGTATAATTAGGTCCTAATAGGTCTAATTGGGTCTATTTAGGTGCTAATTGGGTCTAATTCCATTCTAATAGGTCTTATAGGTCTAATTAGGTCGTAATACATCTAATTGGGTCTAATTAGGTCCTAAAAGGTTTTAAGGGTTCATATAACCTATTATAGACCTCTTAAAATAGACCTAGATAACTAGGAATTATGATGCCCTAATAGGTCTAATTTTATCTAAGCAAGTCTAATTAGGTTCTAATAGGTCTACTTTGGTCTTAAGAACTCATATTAAGCATATTGAGTCTAATTAGGTCTTAAAGGGTCATAGTACGAGTATATTAGGTGTTAATTAGTCTTTAAATTCGATCTAATTACAAGGTTAGAAGGGGTTCTATTACTCATATTACATAGATAATTAGGGCTTATTATGACTAATTTGGTCTAAGGGGTCATATTAAGTTCATAAATATGTCCCTAATTAGGCACTATTACCATTCAATATTAGTTCCTATTACTTATATTAGGTATATATTACTCACATGTATTTAAAGGTAAATTAAATAGTATAAAATTAGGTATAATTTAAAGGTCTTGTTATGGGTTAATTAGTCTAATTATGCCTAAGGGATCCTATTGCTCATATTAGGTGTACTAGCAAGTCCTATTACTTATGATATTAGGTGTTAATTAGTCTTAATTAAAGGTCTAATTAGGTATTAAGTGGTACTCTTATGTCTTATTACTAAATTTAACAAATCCGGTTATAATAGGTTAGCTATTATATGTAATTAGGTCTTAAGGGGTCCTCTTACTCATATTAGGTATACTTGGGACTAGTTGCACATGTCTTATTAGGTATTAATTGGTCTTATTAGGTCTAATTACATCTTTAAGGCCCATCCTATTAATGATATTAGGTCCTAATTTGGGTCTTATTACTCATATTAGCTTAGGTAATAGGTTAAAAATTAGGTCCTAATGGGTCACAATTTACTCATTAGGTCTAATTTTAGGTATATAATTATGTCATCTTAGTCAAGTATTAGGTCTAATTAGTCTTATCTAGGTCTTATTAGTCTTAATTAGTCTTATCTAGATCTTATTAGGTCTAATTGGTCTTATCTAGGTCTTATGTACATACACATGTATACATAAAAATCTATCTATACACATGTACATATGTATACATACATATACATGCACATGCATACATGCACACATGCACACATACATACATACATGCACATGTGTGTGTGTGTGTGTGTGTGTGTGTGTGTGTATATGTATGTATGTATGTATGTATGTATGTATGTATGTGATGAAGGGTGCTCCCCTTAATACCACAAACACATAACAGAAATAGAGAAACAACAATAATATGCAGGAACAGAAAATTGGCTTCTGATTATCTCCACAAATGTGGAATTACAAACTTTTAGAATTACAATATGCAAAGCCACATGGGCATCCCTTACAATATTCTATAGGACAAAGCCTCAAATCAATACCCAGATCTACTACCCAAAACTATTCCAAACTGTCTAAGACAATAATACAGCCTTCCTTATATAGGCAATTTTCCACCGCCTGTGAAGGTTCTAGAATTTTAGCCAATAAGGCCGACCAAACTTAGAATAATTTTATTTTACATTTTATTACATCATAGTCAGCTCAAGATAACCTTTGAAACCCGAACAGAAATTTTGAAGAAAATTATTTTTCGCCATTTCAGGTGGTCCAACTTCCAAAGACCATAAGTCATCACCCATTGACCCGCTCGGCTATTATAACCCCATTTTAAAAATGTCACGAAGCGCTCTACAGGCTTGACCAATGCAAGCGCCTGTCACCCAAATTTTTGACCTCATCCGGGGCCTCTAAAGCCTTCAAAACTGAGTTCAAAGTTTCTGTACCCTGCTGCTAATACTGAAAATCTTCAATATCTTCCAATATACACTTGATCTGGCAATGAAACTTTACTGGCAGACTTATATGTACAAAATGAACCTCCAAGAAAGAAATCAGATCATTCTGAGCACATACAAAAATTACCAAAAATAGTAACTTTCCATAAATAGCAGCTTTGCACAAAATAACCCTTATTGAAAATAAAAACAAAATTTTTTTTGGGTGATGCAAGATTGCTCTTACACCCAGGATGCTCCTGCATCAGACACCCGGGGTAATTTGAGAAGTGACCCTGTCACGACTCAGGTGTACAGAGGAAAACCAAGACGGCTAACCTCCTCCTTTGTCAGCCATGATGAATCTTCAACAGGTCATCCTTTCCACTTGACCAGATATTCTTCATATGTCATGTTCCTTGTGCTTCTGCCAACACGATTGTCCAGTATATCCTCGATCTCCTTAGTGTCTGAACTAGTTGCTGGAATACTCCATTGTGCTACTGTGATCTCATCTTCAACACCTCCCTCATGATACTCTGTCAGATCTGAAATGTTAAACACTGGTGAAATATTTAGCTCAGTAGGCAATTCTACCTCATATGCATTTTCTGAATCATGCTTCTTCAATATCTTACATGGTCCAAACTTTTTCATTTTCAGCTTGTTATATGTACCAACCAGAAATCGCTCCTTCCGCAAATGAACCATGACTTCATCTCCAACTTAAAATTCCTTATACCTCCTTTTCTCATCTACCTTAGCCTTATACTGTGCGTTCATCTTGGTAATATGCTTCCTCACCTCCCCATGGATGTTTTTCAAGTGTTCTACAAAATCCTCAGCTTCAGCACTACTTATTTCTCCTTTATCTATCTTCCTTAATTCAGATGCATTTCTTGGACTACTTCCATATACAATCTAGAATGGTGATTTACCAGTGCTCCTGTTGACAGAATTATTGTATGCAAATTCCACCTGTGGTAAAATCAAATCCCATCCTGTTGGCTTATCTCCAACCAAACATCTTAGCAAATTTCCCAAACTCCTATTCACCACCTCTGTCTGTCCATCAGTCTGTGGATGATGTGATGAACTGAACTTCAAATCTGTCTTCAACTTCTTCCACAATGTACGCCAGAAATATCCAACAAACTTAGTGTCCCGATCTGAAACTATGGTCCTTGGCAAACCATGAAGTCTCACTACTTTGAAAAACAATTCTGCTATATGAACAGCATCATTAGTCTTCTTGCAGGGAATGAAATGTGCCATCTTTGAAAATCTGTCAACCACCACAAAAATTGAATCATGTCCCCGCTGTGTCCTTGGTAAACCAAGAACAAAGTCCATACTGATATCCTCCTAAGGCTTCTCTGGTATAGGTAATGGCTGATACAACCCTGTATTTTGCTTCACTCCTTTTTCCATCTGACACACTCTGCAACTCTATACAAACTTCTTCACATCTTGCTGCAACTGTGGCCAATAATAATTCTCACTAACCAAACCAAGGGTTTTATCACGACCAAAATGTCCAGCCAATCCTCCACTATGCTTCTCTTTGATGAGATTCTCCCTCATAGAACTTCGTGGAATGCACAACTGACTCCCTTTGAATAGCATATCATCCTGGATGATGAAATCCAACCATTTTGTCCTGTCTAGAGTAATAGGTTCTGTACAAGCTTTCCAAGCTTCACCAAAATCAGGATCCTTTGGATATAAATTCTTGAGTTCCTTGAACCCAACCACTTCAATCTGAATTTCTGTCAGCAATAGTTGCCTTCTGCTAAGAGCATCTGCAACCCTATTAGACTTTCCACTCCTGTGTTTCAAAACAAATGTATAACTCTACAAAAACTCAACCCATTTCAAGTGCCTCTGATTCAACTTTCCTTGACTATTCAAATATTGCAAAGCTTGATGATCAGTATACAAAACAAACTCCTTAGGAAGCAGATAATGTCTCCACTTCTTTAATGCCTGAACTATAGCATAAAATTCCTGATCATAAATATAATATTTCCTCTTGGCATCATTTAACTTCTCACTGAAATAAGCAACAGGTTTACCTTCTTAGCTCATAACAGCTCCTATTGTAGTACCACTAGCATCACAATCTACTTGAAACACCTTATTAAAATCTGGAAGTGCTAAAACAGGTTGTTCTATAACTTTTTGTTTCAACAATTGAAAACTCTTTTCCACCCCATTAGTCCACTTAAATTCTTTTCTACCCCCTCTCATTGTTTCAGTCAAGGGTCCACAAATACTGCTAAATTTTTTGATAAAATTTCTGTAAAAGCTAGCCAAACCATGAAAAGATCTTACCTCAGTAGCACTCCTTGGAGTAGGCCATTCAAGGATATCCTGTACCTTCTCTGGGTCCATTTTTAGACCTTCTGCTGAAACTACAAATCCCAAATACACTAACTCTTTCTTCACAAAACTGCACTTCTTCAAATTAATCAACAATTTCTCATCTCTCAATTTCTCAAATACCATACGAATATGCATCATATGATCCTCCAATGTCTTACTAAAGATCAAAATATCATCTAGGTAAACAATGACAAACTTACCCAAAAATTCTTTCAGAACCTCGTTCATGAGCCGCATGAAAGTGCTCGGTGCATTGGTTAGCCCAAAAGGCATGACTAACCACTCATATAGTCCTTCCTTTGTCTTGAATGCAGTATTCCATTCATCTCCTTCTCTGATCCGAATCTGATGATATCCACTTTTTAGATCTATCTTTGAGAAATACACAGCTCCACTCAAACAGTCCATAATATCATCTATTCGTGGCAATGGAAACCTGTACTTGATTGTGATCTTGTTTATTGCCCTAGAATCTGTACACATCATCCATTCTCCATTCTTCTTTGGTGCTAATACCACTGGTACAGCACAGGGACTCAGACTCTCTCGAATCAATCCTTTCTGTAACAACTCATGTACTTGTCTGTTCAACTCCTCACTTTCTGCAGGTGTCATTCTGTGTGCTGCCTTATTCGGCAAACTCACTCTTGGGATCAAGTCCATCTGATGACTGATCTTCCTGACTGGTGGTAATCCATCAAGAATGTTATCAGATACAATATCCTGAAACTCATTCAACAAATCTGCAACTTCTACAGGAACATCTTCTACTTCTTCTGTACCAACTTTTGGAATTAAAGCAAAACACACATGCTCGTGCCTCATACCATCTAGGAATTTTCTTCCATCAACAAATGTTATTCTTGCATTACCACATACCTTTTCTTCGGTCTCCTTCAATGGCTTTAGCTTATGTCGCACTCCATCCTTTGTCAGGGAATAGGTATTCGCACGACCATCATGTAAAGCACATCTGTCAAACTGCCACGGTCTACCCAACAACATATGACATGCATCCATAGATATGATATCACACAATACCTCATCTTGGTATCCACCAATCTTGAACTTCACTAGGCATTGCTCATTGACCATGACCTTGTGGTCATCCTGTAACCAGGCAATCCGATATGGATGTGGGTGTTTCTATCTCTTGAGCTTCAAGTTTGTCACCATCTCTTCTGACACCAAATTGTCAATGCTTCCACTATCAATAATCACATCACAACATTTACCTTCACACTTGCACTTGGTGCGAAACAGGCTCCTCCTTTGTTCAGGTTCATTCTCACCACTCAGCAAGACTCTTCTATTAATTAGCATTTCTCCTCTTTCAGCATCTTCAGAATTTGACGATCTAGCATCTTCATCTACATGTGCAACTCTGGCCTAGCCTTCATTTCTCCTGTCTGTTCTGCCTTGGCACTGAGGACATTCAAATGCCCTATGACCTTCTTCTCCACAGTGAAAACATGTTCCACAGAAGCCACCTCTTCCAGATCCTTGTCCTCTTCCTCTTCCTCTTCCTCTCTGATCTCTATTATTCTGATCTTGGAAATGATTGGAATTATTTCCTCGCTGATTCTGACTACTACTAGCCTCATCCTTCTTTTTCAGATCTTCATTTTGGCCACCATATGACCGTCCACCAGATCGTCCACCACGACCTCTTCCATTTTTGTCTACTCTCAAACTTCTTGTTCAGCTTTTCCTCTACTTTTAGGGCAAACTGGTATGCCTCTTCAACACCGTTCATTCGAACCAGATTCAGCTCCTCCTGAATGCTTGGCCATAAGCCATTAAGGTATCGGGCAACTTTCTCCTTATCAGCTTCTGCATGGCCTGTTCTGATGAGAAGTCAGTAGAACTCCTCTGTATACTCCTGAACAGATCTTCCTGCTTGCTTCAAACTCTGCATTTTCT